>JAPYZE010000104.1:0-64795 GCA_030522805.1 Leptomastidea abnormis | reverse complement strand
ATATATATATATATATATAGATATATATATATATGTATGAGTCTGTATGTTACATCTCATCTATATCCTATTAAAATTTTTATCAGTCCTGTTTGCAATTTTAGCTTACGTGAAGATAATCTAAAAAATTTAATAAGGGCTTTCAAATGGTCCCTGATGGTTTTATTTAAGGGCGCCCTAATATATCCATACAAGAGCCCCGCTAAAATTATCAAAGCAGACGACGAAAACAAATGGTATTCTGCTACTATATATACTGAAATTGCGTTCATGCTATCATCTGTCATCATGCTTTTCTGCTGATTTGCTGACAGCAGCAGAGAGAGAAAAGAGAATCATAGAGAGAACGTTTATTTATTTATTACGTGTACACTCATGTAAGAACAAGATAGAAAAAGCAAGATTAGAGAGACGGCGTGTATTTTATCATCATTCCCGCATTAGATGCGCCTCATCGCGAGGCGATGGTTATATAGCTATAATAATTGTGAGGAGGACTGACGCACTGCTGAAGGACTTACGTGTTAAACACAAATCAAGTTTGGCAAACGACGGAGTAGCTTATACATATACACGACCATCATAGAAAAAAAGAAGAAGAAGAACGTGGATTAGAAAAAGCCCATGGCTGCAGCTGAGAATAATGAAATCGTACTCAAATCTGACAGGTTAGTGATATATAAAGGTTAGGGTAGTGTTTATTATTATTTTTTTTTTTTAATGCACTTTTGCAGTGCGAGAGAGACGATCGAAGGTTCGCTGTGTCTGATTACGGCGCATATAACCGCGTCTGCTTGATGTCTGATATGTGCACTGCGTGGCTCTGGGATAAATAAAATCTGCTCATACGTTTTGGCAGGGGTTTTAAAATTTGTATAGTTAAATCCCAGGCTTAGTTGATGCATCTTTTCCTACTCTTTATTATAAACATCAGCTGGCTTTGTTTTATTTATAAAACTCCCGCGCGTCTTTCTCGTTATAATCTCTTTCTTTTTCTATCTCACTGGCAACAAGACACGCCAGAGTATATTGCTTTTATATATAGCACACACAACTTGTATAATTAACATTGTAAAATGCGCGATAGAAATCGTGAATCAGCTTGTCATTTCCGAAGCATCTCTTATGCGTAAATCTAATCGACGATATTACACGACTGCACTCAAGAGAGATAATTTTAAATTTTTTTTTATGCACAATCTTTGGTCAGTCTCATTCAGGAATGTTGATGAATTCTTCTTGGGCTGGAGTGTTATTGTTACTATTGAATAAAAATGTTTACGGACAGCAGGTAAATTATTAAATGCATAAGGAAAAAAAAAACTAATAAAGGTGGCAGTGACATTGACAGTGGAAACTTTATTATAGTGAAGTGTTTGATGTAGAGCCACTATTTTAGAAGTAGCATTATACTTGGCTATTTTTGTGATTTATAATGAGATTTTTTTGTAAAAGTGCTTTATTTACAGTTGTTGTGATTACGTTTATTATTGTAAACTGGTAAAATTACAAAAAATAGATTATTATTGTTATTATTTATTTTAATGTTAAGATTAACTTTAATGTGTAATGTAAAGTAACTGTGATGCAATTATTATCTAATCACGTGCAATTTAGCAGGCACGTGTTTTGATAATGAGTAATCATTAAAAGTTTCATCTAAAGATTTTATATCTCTTTTATACATATGGTTTTTTTTAATTTTACAGTTGGTTCTGGGGATGGTTTAGTTGGTCAGGTTCATCATCAACAATGTTAAGGACGGTTGAGAAAAAAATATTATCTCGTAAGTAATTTTGAAAAAAAAAAGATTCTTTTGTTTAAGCTTGTTTTTCAAGTAACTTAATCAATGAGCATAGATGTCTTTATGACTCAGTTTCATGTTACAAAATGTTTTCTATTGATAACAATTTTCAAGGAAATACTATAGATAAGAAAATAAAATCTATGCACTTAAAATGTAGAGCAAATATATTTCAGATGTTTTATATTTAATAATTATAATCAATTTAAATTTTTTTAAATTTTGGTTTTATGATAAATCTTTATCTATTATATTTATTAATTTTATTAAATAATAATTCTAAAATTAAATTACTTGAAAAATTTTATAAAACCATTTTTAAATTTGTATGAGTATGCATCAACATTTTGTTTTTATAAATATATTTAAAATTAATTTTTATCCTTACATTTTAGATAACTTTAAATATATAATCATTTGATGTTACAGATCTTAAAACAGCATACAGAGGCTGGTATGTTGATATAGGACCAGTTGTAGGAGCTGCAGATAAAATCTGGACAATTTCTCTCAATGAAGAATCTCCTCAAACTCCAATTGTATTACTCCATGGCCTTGGAGCTGGTGTTGCTTTGTGGGTCTTAAATCTTGATGCTTTAGCTAAACACAGACCAGTTTATGCCGTAGATTTATTGGGTAAGTAAAAAAAAAATTATTCAATTTTGTTTACATTTTATAAAAATTTTATACATTATTTCAATGCATTCTAGGATTCGGTAGAAGCAGTCGTCCAGTCTTTAGTAATGTAGCTCAAGAAGCTGAAAGTCAACTAGTCAAATCAGTAGAAGAATGGAGAAAAGAAATGCAATTGGAAAAATTTGTATTATTAGGACATTCAATGGGTGGTTTTTTAGCAGCTTCATATGCTATTCAACATCCAGAAAGAGTTAAGCACTTAATACTTGCCGACCCATGGGGTGTTCCAGAAAAACCAGAAGTAACAAATCAAAAACGGGTGCCGTTTGTTATTAAAGCTTTAGCTTATATGTTACAACCCTTGAATCCGTTATGGGCTGTGAGATTTGCAGGACCACTAGGTAATTATAAATAATTTAAAAAATTCAAATTTGAAAATATAATAGAAAACTTAAAAAAACATTATCTTACACCAACAGGCCAATGGCTTATTGAAACGACGCGACCTGATATCGTAAAAAAATTTGGAACTGTTTTAAATGATGACCCTAGTATTATTTCACAATATATACATCAATGTAATGTTCAGACGCCATCGTAAGTAAAATATATATTATTTTTAATTTTTAATGAATGAACAGTTATTGTTCATGTTTTTGTACTTTACATTGAATGTTTGATTTGTATTAGGGGTGAAAGTGCTTTTCATGCTATGATGCAAGGTTTTGGATGGGCAAAAAATCCAATTGTCAAAAGAATTGATCAGTTGCATCCAGATGTTCCTATAACACTACTTTATGGCAGTCGATCATGGGTGGATAGCTCAGCTAGTGAAACAATAAAGGAAATAAGGCCATCTTCTTATGTTAATGTACAGGTAATTATTGATCTACTATAATCATTTTATTTGCAGAAAATTAATTATCAAAAGATGAAACTCACTTTTAAATATTTTTAATTTTTTAGATTATTACTGGTGCTGGACATCATGTTTATTTAGATAAAAGTGAAATTTTTAATAAATACGTGTTGGAAGCATGTATATTAAGCGACAAATTTCCGAAATTAACTAGTGTAATTAGTGCAAAGCAAGAATTAAAAGTAAGTGATCAACCTGCAGGAAGTGAAGAAGAATCTGAAGAAAAGAGAGAATTTTCAGATAAAATAATGGATACGGATAGATCAAGATCAAGTTGAAAATAATCATAAAATAGTTCTTTTTTTAACACTTTTTTTAAATACCACGTACGCGAGCGCATTGACAAATTTAAGATAATTTTCAACTAGCAGTCTATTGCACAAATAGTAAAATTTTACCTAGTATTCTAAAAATAAACTCTTGTATTTTTTCAATTGAAAATACTTGATAATGTTAAAATCGTTTATAAGATGATCTCTTAATTTATGTTGATTATGTATTTATTTGTATGATGCTTTTAGATAATTTTATTTATTTTAGAATAAATGACGAAATTAATATTTTCTTAGAATGGCTAAAATACTTATAAAATTCAAAAATATATTCAACATTTGACGGAAGAATTGGCTAGAAATTGATTCTGAATGGATGCTATAAATATTTGATGTTAAAAAGTATTTGAAGCCTAAATAATTATTTTTAGCAACATTATAAAAGTTGCAAGCTATTGTTATTAGAAGAACAAAAAGTGCTTAAAGCATGATTGGAAAACGTTTATTACTTTATTGAACGATAAATAATTTGTCACAAATTTTATCGTTTTTAAATTGTTATTGTGAATTTATAATTATTGTAAAAGTATTATTATGTCAATTTGAAAAATAAAATTTATTTTCACGATTAAAAGCCCGTTATGTGTCGCATAAGCATATTATTTATACTCAATGGTGTCATATTTTTTTTTTCAATTATAAAATATTATCTGCCTTTTTTTGCACCTTTCAAAATCAACAAAAATTTTAAATTGTAAATGACGATTTGGTATTTGAAAACAAATAAATAAATTTTGTGTTTTAAATTTTCGAAATATTTTAAAATTTTCGTAAATATGTACTCTTTTTAATTTTTTAGAAAACGTTGAAATAGAAATAACAATTTATCGCTGCATAAAGAAAGAAAAAACAACAAACTTTTATTCATCTTTAAAATCACGCGCTCAAAAATTCTATTGGCTTTCAAGATTCCAAATTTTAATCCAATCGCAATACATTCAAAATCTGTTTACTTCAACTTTTCTCCGCCAATAGCGTTCCCCATACAAAAAGAGCGCAACTGGCGCGAGTGTTGCACATTCGCGCGGGAAACCTCCGCGCGGTGCTAAACAAAGTGTATCGAAGAATCGGAATCAGAAGTCAGGACATTTTACCAAACTCAAAATAAAGATCATATTTCCGTGGGACAAAAAACACCTCTCCACAAGTCTGCAAAATCCAGATTTCACCATTAAAACAATCCCGAGAACTGAGTTCTCACCGGATCAACAATGTCAAGTCCCCAGCCGCCCCGTACTCCAACACGTGCCTCGTCTCGTCAGCAGGCCTCAGCCAAATCGTCACCCAGTGTACGCAGCTCGCCGAGACTTCGTCCGGATTCCGGACCCGAGACTCCTCGTCGTAACACTTCACCACGACAGAACGGCACTCCATCGCGACAGAGCGGCACTCCTTCGCGTCAAAATGGCACACCATCGCGTCGAATCGGTACTCCCTCGCGACAGAACGGATCTCCGAGACAAAGTGGTACACCTTCGAGTAGGCGAGGTCGGTACAATAATAATCTTATAAACTTTTGTTTTAGAATTTAAAACTTTTACGATTTAAAGATTTCTGATTGTTTTAGGAATTGCAAATGGCTCGACTGATACGCCACTACGATGGGGTAACAATAGACGTAACGAGGAGACAATTGCTGCTTCCTCGGAGGGACCCTCATCTGCTGCTCCAGCCTCCTCACCTAATCGCTTGCTCATGACTAGCCCTGTGCCTCAAGGAATGACAGAAATTGATTTGTCTTCGCCACTTAATTATGGAACTCCAAGTTCCATGGGTTCTATTAGGACACCAAGGAGTGGTATCAGAGGTACACCTGTGCGTCAGAGGCCTGATATAAGAACTGATAAGAGAATGCGACAAATTAATCTTGCTGGTGAACCTGTATGTTTATGTTTATTTTTATTGATTTAATTGATCTTTTTCTTTTTAATAATTTTATATAGAATTAATAATGTCTTTGTGGTTCTAGATTCCAGAAGAAGGACCTCCACCAGTGTCATCTGAAAGTGAAAATTTGGCAGGCCCACAGTTGGTAATATGGGGTACAAATGTTGTAGTCAATCGTTGCAAGGAACAATTTAAAAGATTTATCTTGCGTTACATTGATCCGGAAGCAGAAAATGATGAATTGCCAGAAAATATGAATGTGTCTGAACCGTTATACTTACAAAAACTTGATGAAATTCATACCGTTGAAGATCCATTTTTAAATATCAACTGTGCTCATTTGCAAGCTTTTGATGAGCAACTGTACAATCAGTTGATTTCTTATCCACAAGAAGTTATACCAACAATGGACATGGCAGTAAATGAAATGTTTTTTGAAAGATATCCAGCTGCAGTTCTTAGCCATCAGATTCAAGTTAGACCCTTCAATGTTGCAAAAACTAAGAGTATGCGTAATCTTAATCCTGAAGATATTGATCAATTGATAACAATTTCTGGAATGGTCATCAGAACTTCAAATCTCATTCCTGAAATGAGAGAAGCTTTTTTCAAGTGCATTGTATGTTCCTTTACAAGTGTAGTAGAAATTGATAGAGGTCGTATTAGTGAGCCTACTGTTTGCACTAATTGCAATAACAATTACTGCTTTTCATTAATTCACAATCGCAGTCATTTCTCAGACAAACAAATGATCAAGTTACAAGAGTCACCAGATGATATGCCTGCAGGACAGACACCAAATACAATTGTCCTATATGCTCACAATGACTTAGTTGATGCTATCTCTGCTGGTGATCGAATAGCTGTAACTGGAATTTATAGAGCACAATCTATTCAAATTATACCAAGACAATCCAAAGTCCGATCAGTTTACAAAACTCATATTGACGTTGTTCACTATAGAAAACAAGACTCCAAAAAGTGAGTAAAATTTAGATTTAATTACTTGTAATGTTAAAGTTTATTAATCATGTATTGATTTTATTTTTACAGATTGTATGATTATGAAGAAGGCAAAGAACACGTTTTTCCTGATGAAAGAGTTGATCTTTTAAAAGTATTGTCTAAAAAACCAGATATTTATGACAGACTTGCTAGGAACATTGCACCTAATATTTATGAAAATGCTGATATTAAAAAAGGCATTTTGCTACAGCTATTTGGTGGAACTAAAAAGTCCCACAATGTTTCTGGTAGAACAAGTTTCAGATCTGAAATAAATATTTTGCTTTGTGGAGATCCAGGAACAAGTAAATCTCAACTGTTGCAATTTGTTTTTAATTTAGTGCCTCGTTCTCAATACAGCAGTGGAAAAGGTAAGAAAAAACGTAGTACAATAAAATTTTTCAATGTACTGAAAAATAATAAATTTATTCAATTTAAGGTTCTAGTGCCGTTGGCTTGACTGCTTATATTACGAAAGATCCCGAAACTCGTCAGTTAGTTTTACAAACTGGAGCACTTGTTCTTGCCGATAATGGAATTTGTTGTATAGATGAATTTGATAAAATGAATGAAAGCACACGATCTGTTCTTCATGAAGTTATGGAGCAGCAAACCTTAAGTATAGCTAAAGCTGGAATAATTTGTCAGTTAAATGCAAGAACAAGTGTATTGGCTGCTGCTAATCCAATTGAATCTCAGTGGAATAAAAATAAAACGGTAAGACCATTTACATTGAAACATATGAACAAAATAACTTTACTTAAAAATTACTTGAATATTACAACAAAAATTGTATAGGTGATTGATAACGTGATGCTTCCTCCCACGCTTATGTCACGATTTGATTTGATATTTTTAATTCTGGATCCACAAGATAAAGCATTTGATAAAAAACTAGGACGTCACTTGGTATCTTTGTTCTTTGAAAAAGAGCCAGAAGAAGAGGACGACTTAATTGATATGAGTGTACTACGTGATTATATTGCTTATGCTAAAGAACATTGTCATCCAAAACTTAGTGAGCAAGCTCAACAAAGACTTATTCAAGCTTACGTCGATATGCGGCGCGTTGGAAGTGGTCGTGGACAAATTACAGCTTATCCTCGACAGTTGGAATCACTTATTCGTCTTGCTGAAGCCAGTGCTAAAGTTCGACTTAGCGATACAGTCACCATGGATGATGTTGAAGAAGCTTGGAGGTAAAAGCATTTGAATTGAACGTTAATTCATTATTTTATATAAATTTTTACAAATGTATGTTTTTTCAGATTACATCGCGAAGCTTTAAAACAATCCGCGTTAGATCCTTCCACCGGAAGAATAGATGTCAGTATTTTAACAACTGGATTATCTGCGTCTACTAGGGAACGTAATAAAATTGTAAAAGAAGCGTTATTGAAACTAATTGAGTCTAAAAAGAAACCCACACTTAATTATCAAAAATTACTTATGGAATTTAGAGAAACTAGTAAATTGGATATTGTAATTATTCTATTTATTGTGCTAATTTAAAAAATTTTAAATGTTTGAAACCAATTAAAGTTTTTTTTTTTTATTTACAGTTAATAACTCGAGAAATGTTTGAAGATGCACTAAAAACATTGGATGATGAACAGAAGATACGTATTGTCAGCAAGACTACTATTAAAGTATTAGACAAAACTAGCTTAAATTAAGAGAGAAATAAAAAAAAGTGCCTTTTTTCACCAGTAATTGTTTTATACAACAACTATTCATATTTATATTTACTTTTTTTAGAATTTTAATAAGTACCTTGTAAATTTTTAGAATATTTAATATTAAGTGTTATTCTATAATTGTAACATGCAAAAATTAAAAGAATAATTTTTGTATTGAGTTTGTTAATATAGCTATTTTGATACATGACATTTTTATTATTCAAAAAATGGAATTATAAAATAAATGTAATATTTCTTTTTAAAAAAATTCGTTTGAATTATTTTGGACCATTATTAAGGTTTTTGTAAATAAAACTGCAGAAATTAGATATGTTAAAAAAATAGTTATTTACTAGTGTTAGTAGAAATAAATATAATACAATAATAACTCATATATTTTAATGAGATTGTGCGATTTCCGAAAAGAATTCTAAAATATTTTGAATAGTAAATTCTAAAGTTACGTTGCTGTCGGGATAACATCGCTGGATAAGTTCTTCAATATGCTTATACTGAGCAATAAATTCTCCCTGCATTTCACGCCACACTACCTGTAATTAAAAATTTTTAGTAAAATTTAATGACCAATTTCGTTTTAAAAATGAAAAATCGTTTATTATTACTTGTAATAGATTCTCTTCTTCACACAAATGTTTTTCTACTTTTCTATACAAATGTTCAAGACCTCTTTTTACTTCGCGTGCAGGATACTCTTTAACTACTCTACGAAGTTCTTGTCTACTGAAAGCCATTTGATAACTAATTTCTGACTCTTTAACACCAGCACCAACTTTTGCTTGAATACCGTCAAAAAAGAACTGTAAAAGAAATAAAGCAATTACGCATTTACAAAAAAAAACTCAATCAAATGAATTTAAATTTATCTAGTATCTTACATTCAATTTTTCTAACGGTCTTCCAAAATATCGAGTAACGTAAGCTTTTAATGCTTCTTGGTACTTTTGTTTTGCCTCTTTACGCTCGTGATCTAAAACTGAGATCTTTAATTGTGACAGAAGATCGTACAAATGATGAAAATTTTCTGTAAAAATACAAAATTTTACATTAAAACAAATTATTGAATTAATAAATTAAAGTAAAAAAAATGGAAACAAACCCATTTTCACAACTTCTGGTGGTGTTTTATGATGTTCTGTACTATGGATAACTATTGCCTCAAACATTGTAGTTATCAATTTAGTATACCATTTTTCTAAATCGATTTTTCTATCTGAGCTTTTAAAAATATTTTCAGCTGTTCTTGCAAATGGTCCAAAGTTTTCCACGTAAGATAAAATACCACATTTGTTTCTTCTGTTGACTTTGGTATCCAATATAGATTGTTGTTGCATTTGCATAAATTTATCAAAAGCTCGCTTAGCTTGAACAAGAGACGAAGCAAAAGTCATTGACAGAAATGATCCTGTATCTTGTGCCGACATAACGTGTTGAGATAAACGTACTAAAACGTACATACACCAACTAAAACAGTATAAAATTTATAATTAAATAAATTTTTAGTAGCTGAATTAATAACATTTTAGCAAATATACTATTTGAAATTAAATATTCATTTAACAAAAAATAACAAAACTAAACTTACAATGTATCTATTTTTTCGAGAAAAGTTATAAAGTTATTCAATTCTGTTTCTAGAGTTGGAAATATAGCACCCATTGTCGCTCGAACTTGTTCGTTAACTTGTCGTTCTAATTTCGTTAGATCATTTAAATTAGCTGATCCTGGACTTGTTGCAACATTATGTTCATCTCCACCACTATTACCACTACTACAACTACTAGTTTCATCTCTGCTTAGTGGATGTCCAATCTAAGAAAATATAACAAAATGTTAATTTTAGTTCTTCAAATATTTGTGAACTAATATTATTACGTCTGATTGTACACCAAATGATAAATAAAGATCAATATTTTTAAAAATTAATGCATCAAATAAATTACCTTTGCACCAACAGGTGAAAGAAAAGAATCCAAATGAAGAAATGAAATGCAAAAGGCTTGTTCTGCAAGGCAAACTGGTTGAAGCTGAGAGAGTACATTATCCAAAACTGTATCTAACAAAGATCCTTCTCCCTGTGGTGTCCACTGTTCATTACTAAGAAGACAAATTGGAGGTGTTATTGATGCAATAAGACTTTCAGTATCTCCTTTTGGTAATGCGCCACTTCCCGATTTGCTCATTAAATGTGCTTTATAAATAATAATTAAAACAATTATTATTTTTTTTATAAATTAAAACAATACTTCAAAATTAAGTTTTAAATTAAATTTGTTACATACAATGATGTTGATGTTGCAAACGTTTGGCAATTAAACGATCTTTAGCGTCATCAAAGAAAAATTTAAAGTCCCTTTGATACAATGAACCCATTGTTTTTGTATAAACTTTAGTTAGTTGTGCAAAAGCCTTTGAATCTAAAGCTCTCAATAATCTCATTAATTCTGTGTATGGTTCCAATTCTTTTTGAATAGCTTGATGTGTTAACAATTTTAAGTCATTGACTCCTGTTGGTGAAGAAGCTGATGAAGACAAATTAGTCTGCTGTACTTCACTTATGTCATTACCCTAATTTAAATATTTTTACAAGATTATTTAAAATTTGTTATAATTTTAGTTATTTTAAACAAATTAATTCTTACCAAATGAATGAACAAATTGTTGAGATGTCTAGCTACTAACAAAGAAAATTTGGCTCTTAATTTATCTAATTTTTTTCTTTGTTCGGCTACAGCACTTAGTTTATCCAAGCCTAAAGGCAAAGGGAAAGAAATTGCTTTAAGTAGGTCTGCTCCTGCTTCTGCAAGCTCATCTTTATGGCCTGGTAATTCTGCCTCACTCAATATTTTTTGATGTTCAGGAGTAACTGTTAATTGTGTCTTAAATTTGAATAATATTTTAATTAATTTTCAGCAATTCATATGACTTGAATCTTGTTTTGATTACTTACAATTACTAATTCTAACTGCTCTAATAAAAGTTTAGAATTACGATTGGCAACGTGAATGGCTTGATTTTTCTGTCCAACTCGTTCCATTGCTTCTCTTATTCTTCCTAATGCTTCATCATAAGCAATTAATCTGGTTTCAACCAAAGAAGCTTCTTCAATTGCTGCTTCAATACCACTCATTAATTGGGTCACTTGTGGTTCAGAAGCTAACACTGATTGAATGTTTTCCTAAAAACAAATTAAAAAAAAATATTATTAGTAAATGATATAGAATTTATTTTATTGTAGGATAGATAATTTATTTTTTTAATAAATTTAAAGGTACAAAGATTACTTACACCATCAAGTACTGACAAATCCTTTGATAGTGTATCCATAAATAATTCTGCATTTGATACAGCATAATAACAGTTTTCCATCAAAGATGCTAAATCAGTCATTTCCTTATCTGTTATAGGTTGATACTCTGACATAATGATTGGAGGCTGCATAAAATCTGAAATTACATGAAAATTAAAATATTTGTATGCTAATAAATATGTAAAGAGAAAAAATAACAATTTACCAGAATTATATCCTGAAGTAGTATTATCAGTTGGTGTAATACTGGCTTGCTCCATATTCAACCATTCTTTTGGTATATTTTTAAATTCAGGTCTTTCAGGTAAACCAAGAGAATATGTGTAAAGATTATGAATGAAGTTTCTTCTCTCTTGTGAATTTGTTGCTGACCACTTATAAACTTTATCAATATGCAATTCAAGATCCATGGAATCATCTCCAACACCATCAATAGTGCGAATGTCCGATAAAAGCCAGGATTGTTTTTTCTTGTAAGTACTTTTATCGCTACTCTTAATTTGATACAAAATCAATGATTCTGGTGTATCTGTTGTTGAAACAAGACAGAGAAAACTCATTTTTTTCTTTTTATAAGCCTTGCTGACCCGGCATATACTGAGTATTTTTTCATCGCTCAAATTAAAAATTTCTCTCTGTAAAGTGTGCCTTGTTGCAGCCATTTTTAATCAATTTTTCAATTTATTCAATTTTTCTTGAAATATACCCTTAAACAATCTCCAATAACAATTAACAATGCCAAAGCTTTTAACAATTTACAATCATAATTTGTTTTTATCATTAATAACAAGTTTTAACCTCTAAATAAACATCTTTAATCCATATTAAAAAATAGTTAAAAAACAACAATTTGAGCACATATCAATGTATTACAGTGGGCGGTACATCCTGAACTATACCAGATAACTTGCATTATATCTAATTCTTGATAAAACTTTTCAAACTTTTTGAAATACTTAACGTTTTATACAAACTTTTCAAAAATTCTTTTAAAAACTCCACAGTATAATACACTTAAAATCCAAATGGAGCTTTAAGTTCCTCTACTTCCTTTTCTCCTAATAATAAGGATGCGATTCGCGAATAAAGCAATGCAAATTATTAACGCAACATAATCAATGTATATAGATACAATATAAAATACCGTATATACATTTATATTTATTTATATATAACTTAACTATATACATATATATCGCGGGGGCGCGCACAGCGTACTTTATATATAACATAAAACAGCTGGATTCGTAGTGATGTCATCAACATTGACCGCAGGCTATATGCACAAGAAATCGCCGCTGCTTCCGGCTTATAAATTCGATATCTTATAAGTAATTATATACACCCGTCTGTCCAGTCGCGCACATGTATCGATATCACTGATACTGTCATTACATTGTAATCGTAAACAAAATTCTCCCCGATGTTTTTTGATAAGTATTTAAATGTCCTGCATCCGTAGAAACTGCTGTTGTAAAGAGATAAAAGTATAGAAAAAAGAACTGGAAAGGATCAGTAATGCTGGATCGATTGAGGCATGCTATTGCCGGGAGATTTATTGCATTTTGTTTTCAAGAGCGAAAAGTAATGAATTGCGAGTGAAGAGGCAAGTGATAAAATAAGAAATAAGGTAAGAGATGTGCTAAACAGAAAGAGAGAAAAAAGGACTGCTGTTATGACAAGCCCATCACGTCAGGAGAGCGGCCCACTTAGAGAGTGGGCCCCTCTTACTTCATTGCTCCAAAAGCTTCCTGCTAAACTTCAAATTGGCCTACTTAGCCAGGATATAAGCTTTACCTGCATCAATGCAGTTGCTGAATTTATAGCTCTTGGTACTAATCATGGCTTTGTTTATTGGTATGATAGGCGAACAGGTAAATTGGAGACTTTTGCCTGTCAGGTATGTATTATTGATGATTAGCTATTAAGAATATTTTTTTAGAGATTTTTGATTTTATGGACTTATTTGTATAGGCCTCTAGCAGCATTACCTGCATCAGAGTTGTATCGACTGTGGATTATATGCTAGCAGCTGGCAATGATCAAGGGAATATTGCAATTTTTCAGATACCAAAACAAATTCCAGACTCCTTGCCAGAGTTTTTAAAGCCTAAGAAAAAGCAGCAAGTATGGTTTTAATTGTTATTACAGATGCTTATAATCTTTTTTACTTCTAATTATTAATTATTCTCTTTTTATTCTTTTAGGTGGAGAAGTTTAATGTTAAAGGTCTGCACAAAGTATTTGTAACTGCATTAGAATGGTCTAAAAATGGTATGAAATTGTTTAGTGGGGATGAGAATGGATTTGTTGTTTTGACAGAAATAGATTTTTATATGGTTGGTTGATATTTTAATGAAATTTAAAATTTTTGTATTTAATATTATGTATTGAATATATAATTTTTTTACTATTAATTATTTATTTGAATTTTAGCATTTATGTAAGTCAAGTGAGCTGTTAAATGAAAAATATCCTGTGGTGCAATTAAGTTATCAAAATGGTTTATTGTTAATATCTACAGTATTTCGAACAATTATAGTTGATAGAAATCAAAATAGTCAAGTGAAACAAGTAGGACAGAAAGAAAGAAAAATGTAAATAATAATTATTTTTATAAATTATGTTTGATAAATGTACATTTATAATTGTTTTGTGCTTGTTATAGGCTTGGAAAATTTGGAGCTGTATTTTCAAATGATAGAAGTCACTATAATTCACCTGTGATTTATGCTACTAGACCTGGATTACGCATTTGGCAAGCAGACAAAAGTGGAACTGTATTAAAAACGTTAATTTTTAAGGTTTTTTTTAAAATAACTATCTATTAATACTGTTATTTAAATTTTAAAACTGTTTAAAATAATAAATTTTTATTTTTACAGGAAGCAGTTAAAATGGAACAAGCTAAGGTTGAGCTGCTAAATCCAATATCAAATAGTTTTAAGAAAACAAGAAGAGGGGATCCTGGATTTGGGGTCATAAGGCCGTTTTCTGATAATTTATTAGTAACTTATGATGAGGATGTTATTTACATTTTAAATCCAAATGAAATTACCATAACTTCAATTGTAACAGATCTTAGAAAAGTAACAGATGTTGCATGTTCTGAGGAAGAAATTTTTGTTCTTGAAGGTGAAAGAAATATTTTAAGATTATCTTGTTACCCTGAAATAGACATTCTTGAAACAGGTATATTTTATAAATTTTATGTATTTAAAGTTTAGTTGTGATTCTCTTATAATAATAAATATGTAACTTATAAATAAATTTAGTTCAACATGAATTACTGGAACAAACAACACCAGTTGCTGAAACTAGTAATCCTATAGCTTGGGGACTTACTGAACTGACATCAAAATTAAAGTCAAATCCAATAGTGCCTGCCATTCCATTTCATAAAATAAATCCTACAAATTTAATTCAATCAACAAGGTTGTCTTAAAAATTCTAAATTTTTTTTTAATATTTTATTTTAAAATATTTAATAAATATATCGTTTAACTTTTGCAGCTTCTTGCCACCCATTGTCATTGGTATAGATACAACTTCAATAGTAAATGCAGAAGAGGCAGTAGAAATTCCTCCAGTTGTACCAATACATTTAGATACACCTTTAGTAACTGAAATCGAAAAATTGAAAAAAGAAAACGAGACTTGTATAGAAAATAAAAGTAGATCTATAGATCGAACTGATATTTTTCAAAAAATTGCAGAGCAAGAGTTTGAAGAAGTTGTTTTTACACCAAAGAGAAAAGATAAAAAATTATCGAACAAGGGAAAAAGTATTCAATCGTCGCTTATGACGAAATCTACTGAGAGTGATAATAACATTCCAAAAAACTCTCAATGTAAAGGAAACAGTGTTTTTCCTTGTGTAAATGATTTATCTCAAGAAGGTGCTGACAATAATTTTATTTTAGAACCTGAAAAAAATTTAGAAACAATTGAAAAAGCCGTTGAAGACAAAGAGAGACTATTATCAAATATTTTAGATTTAGATTTAAGCAAATACATGGATAAAGTTAAAATTTCTAATACAAACTCGAATTCATGTACTTCCATTGAATCTCAATGTAATAATCTTAGTGAAAATGATGTGATAGAATCGTCTAGCATAAATGACACAGAAAGTACTCAAGTAATGTATAATGAACAAAAACCTTGTAAATTAATATTAAATGAGCCGGAAAGTTTATCAACACATTCTGCAGGTATTGTTGAATCGAAAATAACGAATCAACAATTAAGAAGTGCTGAACCTAAAGAGGAAAATTCTAAAATTGCAGAATCTCATTTTAATGGTATATATCATTATTTTATTAAAACATAACATTTGAGTATATTTTTTTAAATTAAAATATTATTTACAGCACTCTCAAAAGAATTTGTAAATTCTACAATGCGTCAAGAAAACGACGACTGGATATTACTTGGCTGAGTAATATTTTTAAAAAATTGCTGTAAAAAGTGTGTATAATTATTTACTGAATTTGTTTTAATATTTAAATTATTAAATGTTTTTATTTATATCTGATTTTATTATTAATGTTCAGAGATGTTTCTAATTAAGTTTTTTTTTTTTTAAATTATATCAATCTATAAGATAAAACATGGTGCATAACAACGTTAAAATTATCTAGTCGAACTTTAATTTTGCAACGTAATCTTTACATAAAATTGTTAATTCTTTACAAGTCTTTTTTTGAAAAAAAAAAATTTTTTTACTTATCAATGCTTCGTTTTTTTTTCACATAAAACTTTTCAACGTTAGTAAACAATTTTATCTGATTCAGAAATAAAACAAACTTGATCATTTTTTCAAATTTTTAAAATTAAACAATATTATGTCAAAAGAAAAAGTTTTTATCTATAATTTTTTTTCCATCTTGTATAAAAATGATTATTTTTATAATGAAAAAAAAAAAATGAATATCATTATTATTTACTTTAGTAAAATGAAGAATAAAAAATTAATTTTTTTTTTGTAATAAAATTTGTTTATTATCATTTCAATCAAAAATGAATCTTGCTTTAAAATATTTTCATCCACGATGATTCCAATTTCCATTATTACCATTACCAAAATCAGACCCACTGCTTGGTCCTCCTCTCATAAAATTTCCTCTCCCCGTATCACCACTGCCACGACGTTCATAATTATCTCTCCTTCTTACAGCTTCTCTAGCCAATCGCTCTTGCGTTATTGCACGCTGTGCATTTTGCACAGCCCAAGCATGTCGTTCCAAAGACATTTGCAAAAGAGCAACAAGCTCTTGTAAACGTTGCTGAAACAAACGTTGATTTTGGGCATGTTGTTCTGGCGTTAGGATACCACGAGTATTATGATCTACAATTAATCCTAATATTCTTCTAATATCTTGTTCTAGTCTCATTTGTGTATTTATTTCTTGTGATGGTCTATTTGGTATTTGTTCGACTCGTTGTTTAAGGGCAGATAACTGATTTGAAAATTCGGTCCATGCATTTTGACGTTGTGGATTGTTATTATTATTGTTGTTGTTATTGTTATTATTGATATTGTTATTATTTTGTTCTGGTTCGTTTGCTCCTACTGTGTGTTCACGAAAATTTGGATCTAATTGCATGTATTGTGCAAGTGGATCGAGTCTTTGACGATCATTTGGTGTACGGCTAATATCTAAAGTCGAAAAATAAAGTTTATTAAAAAACGCAATATATGCTAAAGGAAAATTTACAAAATTGTAATCTTGGTATGAGAGTTTGCTTAGCAAATAAAATATTTATTTTAATTTTAATAATTAAATTTATATCATAATTTCATAACAAGTATTTTATATGTCAAAGTAATTTTAATATATACCTGATTTCCCTTCTAAAAAACACAAAATTAAAACGAGAAAAAAGAAAAACGATTGTGAAGACATAATTTTACTTAATCTAAAAACAAGTGTAAGTCTCGAATAATTTAAGTATTAACTGTTTTCAATTTTTTTTTTCTCCATTTATATTACTTTGCTATAGACATCACATATCAATGTCAATATCTAGTCATAATTTAAATATGATATGAATTACGCAAGTGTCTGAAATTTCCTCGAATATTAAAAAATGTAAATAATGTGATAATTTTTATTAAAAAAAGTATCTCTAGTGTCTGAGCTAAATTTTAAGCTTAAAGTTAACTGCAAATATTCCGAGTATTTACTGTTATAAATTTACGTATCTTTTATGTAATTTAAAAATTTCCGAAGGGGTAAGATAAATAATTAAAAATAATTTGCATATAAAAACAAGAATTTTATCAAAATTATTTAATTGGTATTATGAATTATAATTCTATAATTTTAAATTTAATGAATTGGTTTAATTTATTTTTTTTTTTATCGTCAGGGCCATGGAAAATTTTATTTTATTAAAGTTTATAATTTAATTTCTACAATAACTATATTTATAATAATATTAAGTTGTCGATTACACGCTATACAAATATCTATATAATGTTCATATGAGCTACTATTTTATTAGCTGCTTTAATTTTTTTTTCTTTATGTTCAATAATTCAATAACTTTTATTTAACGTTCGGTAATCTATTAATAAATACATATATAATCTATCTTTTTAATTGTGTTTTATTAAAACGTAATAATCATTTAACATCTTAATAAAGAGAGTCAGGTATTGTGTCATCGGCATAAATTCATATCTAAAGTCACAGGGAAAAAAAGAGAAAATTTGCAAATTAAATTTTAATTTCTAATTATAATTTTTTTTTTTATTAAATTATTACTCTAATTATCTGACAATTACAATATAAAAGTGATCTGCATAATTTCATTATTTACTATGCTTAATATTTTTTAACACATTTTGCAGAGTTTTAAAAATTTTATAAACCGATTATGTCAACTTGAACATTTGTTCTTTTTATAAATTATACATAATTAAACTTTTTTACATTTGTATTATATTTAATAGATTTATTGATGAGAACAATAATATAAAAATATTGTTTGATATAAAATTTAAAAATTGAAAAATATTGAATAAATTTTAAAATTAAAATGTTTTTTTATTTAAAAAATTGTTTGTTGTTTTTAAAAATTTGTTATCCATACGTTAAACAGCGTGACTTTAGTAATAAAAAAATATCTGATACGGAATATTTTTTTAACATGGTTTTGCGAACAAAATAAGTCTAAAACGAAAAGACTTGGCAAATTATAGAATTATTCAAATAAATATAAATCAGGAATTACATTAAACAATAATTTAACGAAATAAAAATACCCACAAGATAATATCGTTAATATGATTCCTTTATTAATTAAGAAATTGTACATGCATAATTATTATTATAAAATCAAATACATTTTTATTTCTACAGAAACATAAAATATAATATTTAATTTAGCTACCAAACAAAGTTCAACATAATAAATTCAAATTATCAATTGTTCATTAATTTGTATGTTTTAATTTAATTTTGTTGCACAAATTCTTATCATAATAATTGTTAAACATTTGAAAATTAATCAAAAGAGAGGAACGAGTTGTTGATGAGTGTACAATTGTTGAGCAGATTGTAGATACTTCATTTCCATTTCCTCCAAATGAGCTCTCAATTTTTGCAAAATAATAAAATGATTTCGTTCTGATTTTAATTCTTCTTCAAGACTTTTTTCAACGTAAAATCCGTTATTCAATTTTTGGAAACTTTTTAAAAGTTCATTAACAAGTTGACTTAATTTTAAACTCTCTGCTGCTGTAAGATCAGGATTTAATCGTACACGTGTCATTCTATTAGCTATGGATTTCCAAACTTTATGATTTTCTATTGTGAGGCCAAAAATGTGAAGTGCTGGGTTATCATACATACGTGGGTCAGGTCGTTGAAAGGTAACATTACCAAGGGTAATATTATCTATTATAATATATTATATTCGTTTAGATTAATTGTTATTAATCGAAATTTTATAATTTTTTTTTTTTTAATTCTTGTAAAGTGTAAAATATGATACTCATTGCTGAGTTTATATTTTCAATGTTATTTTTAATAGTTATTTGATTTTGAATGTAAAAAAAAAAATTAATATAAAATTATTTCAAACCTGATTTCACTTCTGAGAAGGCTCCAATAAAAATTAGAAAAAAGAAAAATGTAATTATTTGAAAAGACATCATGAATTGTTAAAAAGCTTACAGAAACTGTAATGTTAACTAAAACTCTGTCTCAAGTTCGAACACTTTATATATTTTTTTTTTTTTGTTTTTTATTTAATGTGAAGCATAATGTCGATAAAATTTTAATGTTTTAAGCAATTATTCAAACAACACATGCAAATGTTTATACACATAATCAAGTATAAGTATGAAACTAATATAATATATTCTATATGCTTAATTTTTTTTAGGTGCATTATAATAATACTATAATAGAATTAATTTTGAAAATTAAATATTACATCCAAATGTAAAATGCTAGATTGAATAAAAATTAGTTACAGAAAAAAAACAAAAAAAAATTATTGAATATAATAAATTATTTTAAACTGATAATTTACAAAAAATGTTTAATATGTTTATATTTTTTTAAACTAAAATGCAAAAAAAAAAGCGAATAACTACTTTTTAATATAAATTAAAATAAAAGCAAACTCTCAAAAGTAAAATAATTTTTTTAAATATTTAACTTTGGTATTTTTTTACTTAAAAATTTAATTGTTCAAAACATAGTCTTAATATTTTAAAACTTAACCAGTACAATATACGGGTAACGCAGTTTAAAAATAAATTTTAATTTTAGTTTTAACATAAAATAGCTGTTAGTAAAACAAAATAGATAAAATTTATGATTAAAAAAATTCAATCGTAAAAAGCTGAAAGTCTTGAAAATTTCAAGCAATCTTTTTGGTAAACCAATATATTACAATATTATCAAAGAAGTTCCTTTTTATTGTATATCCTTGAATAATTGATATAAAAATGTTTTTTTTTTTCAACTAAAATATTTTTATCATTTTATGAAAATAGCTTTGATAAGATATAACATCTCAAACATAATTTTGAAATAGATTGGTCATAATTGTTTGATAATCAAGATAGGTACGATTTATATTAAAAAAAAAAATCGTTAATGTAACATGATTGTCGATACCGATCTATTATCTATTAAATTACTATAATAAAAATATTCAATTCAACATACTTTTTTCCTTCTCTTAAATAAAAACTATTTTTTCTACAACTAAAACTCAATTAATACTTTTACAAAATCATCAATCATTTTACAATTATCATCATCATCATCAAGATCTCGATCGTATTTTAAGCCAAAATCCATTTTTCGGATTAGGTACAAAATTAAGTCTACTATATTCAAATGGATTCTTCGACTTATCACTCAACAAAAAATCACACTTCGCTAAAAGATACAAAAACATAACTTTAGTTTCAAGAACAGCAAATCTATTACCAATACAAGCTCTTGGACCAGCACCAAAACCCAAATACGTAACATCATTTAATGTTAATTTCTTATTTAAAAATCTATCTGGATTAAAAGTATCCGGATCATCATAATATTTCGAATCTGTATGAATCGATTTACTTGGTATCCAAACTTCTTCACCTTTTTTAACGATGTAAGATTTGCAGCCTGGTAACGCAGGTGGTAATTCAAAGTCTTTCGAGCACATACGACTTATATTACTCACAGGATATAATCTCATTGTTTCGTTAAATACAGCATCCATATATGGCATATTATTGTTTACCATTTCATAAGTTGGTTTACCACTTGATTCTTTCATCACAGCATCAATTTCAGCTTGTAATTTACGTTGGACATTTTGATGAAGCGCCAATTCGTTAGCTATCAAACAAATTTGCGATGCTGTACTTTCAAAACCACCCAAGAAAAATACAAATGCTTGTGCTGTTATGTCCAATAAATCGATATCCGATTTTTTATTATTTTGCGCTTCGAGTAATAATTGCAACATATCCGGTCTGCTTATACCATTTTCATTTCTCGTTTCAATTGTTTTTTTAATGAGATTCATAAAATAATTCGTGTCGTCTTTCGATATAAAACTCACCCCAACTTTTCTTGATAAACTTTGAAATATGCTTAAAAAAATAATTTTTATAATTGACATATTTTGAAAATTTGCACATCTGCTACCAGTTAGAAAAAACTCGTTATCCGGATTTTTTAAACTATCAACTTTAATACCAAATGCACAAGTTGCAATTACATCAGTTGCATATCTTATGAATGCATCTTTCGTATCGATATCGCTGTCATCACTGTAATACTGCATAAATTTTTCGGAATAATTTTCCGCGCACTCTGACATTAAAATAAACATATTACGCAGTTTACTCGATGTAAATGCTGGACTTAATAAATTACGTACTTCACGCCATTTATCACCGTTTATGAAAACTAAATTTTTACCAAATAACGGATCGTTATTTTCATCGATGAAACTTTTTCTATCGGTAAAATGATCAAAATTTTTAACTAATACACTTTTTATTAAATCTGGATCACGTAAAAATATAAATTTCATACCAAATACGTGACATCCTACGTATTTAGCTTCCTTGTTTAAATTGTACAATTTATTTAGCACTACACTTACGTGTTCTCCACTTAATAAATTATGAAAACTTATTAATGATCCAAGAAATGGTAATTCAAATGGTTGTGGTATACCCAAATTTTTAAAATATCTTGATTTATCGTATTTGTAAAATATGTATGCTAAAATAATTGCAACTAGTGTCCAAATAAACGACTCCATTATTTCAATTTAATATTTTATTGTAAAATAACGTTATTGAACATTTACGAACAGCTAGAAGTTTAAAAAACGTCTGTAGAAGTTTTGCTTTGTGCATTTTCCTTTTTATCAATATAAAAATAGATAACCGCAAATCAATAAATACTCTATCGCGTTTACTTTTAATCTTCAGATAAATAGAGTTCATATCAAAATTTATTAAATTTTTTATTTTGGCATATATAAAATACTCGGAAATAATATTAATCAATCTTGTTATGAATAAATTATTTTGGCTTCTAATAAGCTTATTATCTTTTGAAAAAAGGATGTATTAGTTATTAAAACTTTTTGGATAGGTTTTCAACTAAAAAACAAAAAAAATATAAAATAAATATTCATGCAATTTTATTTTAATGACTTCAAACATTTTTCATTTTATGTTTATTTATTAAATAAATAATTTTTCACAAAACTTGTAGTTTTACATTCAATTTTTTTTATAGAATTTCTCATGAAAAAATTCGATTATAAAAAGTATAGATCTCTTTCTTAAACTATTAATAATCTTAAGGCAATTGCGGTTCAAGAAACATCACAGTTCATCACAGATTCTTGTGTTTGACTATTTTTTTACATTAGATTATTCTATACAATATAAATCTAATTATACAACAGATATTTTTTATAATCTATGATTAACTTTAATAAAAATCCAACAATTTTAAATAATCTGGTAACTGTATGAATTTGTGACAAGATATAAACATTATCTTTTTTAGATTTACACTTGAAAATCTTTTGTACATTTTTTTAACACTGACACGTATCAAGCTTTACTCTTCAGTACGTGATCCCTTGTGGTCTCTAGATTGCTTTTCGTAAGCTGGTGCTAAATTTGCTTTACTAAGTGCATATCTAGCAGCATTATTATAGTGTTTGAAACGATCCGCTCCAAGCTGTATTCCTCCATACCATCTAGACACAATAACAATAACGTTTTTCACATCCATCATCTGAAAGTGCAAAATAAACAGCTTTAAGAACACAATTTTTCTTAGATATTTATATTAGGCTAAAATGTAAAATTGTAATTTTTTATGTGCACTTATTATGTAAAATATGTTTATTTAATAAACCATTATTTGTAATATATTTTATTTTGTTGTTCAACAATTATTTTGCCAAATATTCTACAAGCAACAAGCTTTTTCAAAATATTTATTGTGTAAATTATTAAATAAATATTTATCTATTTAGTTTAATAAAAATACTATATAATTTATCTTACCTCTAATAGATGCAGCAATCTATGTCCAGCTAAATTTTCCCCATCATCATCGCACTCTGTAATAAGGCTCTTATTACTGTCATCATATATTCTATATGCAAAAATATTGTGCTTGGCATTATTAATTTTTCTGTTCTCTTTGAGTTTATTTATTACCAGCCTAGATACAAATTATAAATCTTAATTCTAAGTAACATTTTTAAAAAATTTTCAACTTTTTCTGTACATACTTCACTTGATGAACAGAGATAATAGTAGCAACATGTCCTTGAAATGAACTTTTTCTATCCGCAATAATACTCCCATGAATTATTTCTGGACAAGTATAATTATTTTCTTCGTCATTGTTCTGTGATTCAGCATTTTTAAAAGTTTTCAATTTGCCATAATTTTCAAAACAGAAGGATTGCAATTCTTCTCTAATTTTTTCTGTCCATTGAAAAATGACACTTTGACCAACACATGATCTAAAAAACAAATAATAAATGATTATAAAATGTATACTAGTTTGAATGTAAATAATAAAATAATTACAAGTAAACTTCTTCAAGTAAATTGCAAAGATGTTGTTTATCATCTTTCTTGACATAAGGTGCAGAAATTTCAAACGTAGGAGGTGAAAGTGATGGATAAGAATCAGGAAATTTGAAGTACAATTTGACACATATGTTGTCACTGACAATTTTAATGCTGTAGGCTCTGTTTTCTTTGTCCTCAATTTGAAACTCATCTCCATAAATGGCTGATAATGAATTTATTTCATCATCCTGTATACATATTTATTAAATTAACAAAATTTAAAAAAATTATACATTTTGGAAACTTATTATTAATTAAATTAATAAAAAATATGAAATATGATGCAATCTTTATTAAGAACTTACTTGCTTAACTAAGTTATTATCCATTATTGCACTTTTTTTACTAACAACAAATAAATATGGAAAATCAAAAATTCTGTAAAACAAATTGAACAAATTGATTACAAAGAAATTTTTATTAAATAAAGTATAAAAATATTATTAATTTAAACCCATTAATATACATTTTTTCTAATATCATTTTAAAAACTTACTTAACTGATTACAAAAGTAACGTGTTTTTAAACTTCTCAACGAGCTTGTTTACTTCCTGAATCTTAACCTTCAAATTGTTTTCTATCATAGACCGGCGAAAAATTTTAAAACACAAACAAAAAAAATACCTTTAATTATAAATTGAAAAAATTTAAAGCAAATTTTTGTTTTTTACAATTAAACAATTAAATGAATCATAACTTTTATACTAATATAAAATTAAAGTTCTCGAACGCACAGTGTTGGTTTGTTGGCCGTTTCGTTTTGTCAACACACGCGGAGTCACGGAAAAACGAAATACATACCTTACATACCGACGTAAACAAAAATTGACGAAAAGATCTCAAAACGGAGTCTAACAATACAAATATCCTCCATTGTTGATTAGTTATTGTTGTATAGATAAGAAAAATTATTTTGTAATGACTTTTATGCCAATAAATAAATAATACAAGTGTGTATATGTGATATTTTAAAATTAGCAATGAAACTATAGCAATATAACCAAAGCGTTGGTAAAGTTCTTTGTTAATTTGGAGCAGGTTTTGATATATCTTATCAAGTATTAATTATTTAAACAATTATGAATCTAGAATTATTGGGTGAGTAATTGAAAATTTTTTTTTTATTTTAATTAACAAAAATGAGATTTCAAAATTGATAAAAAATATTTTTTTTACAGAATCTTTTGGTCAGAATTACCCTGAAGTAAGTTTTTTTTTTAACAATAATATTTATATTTTGTTAAAATTTTCAAAATTAAAATTGTTATAATCATACTTTACATTTTTACAGGAATTTGATGGGACTTTGGATTGTATTTCTTTGGCTGTTACTTGCACTTTTAATAAGAGAGGAACACTTTTAGCTGTTGGTTGTAATGATGGACGAATTGTAATTTGGGATTTTTTGACAAGAGGCATTGCCAAGATTATAAGTGCTCATGTTCATCCTGTATGTTCTTTAAGGTAATTTTACATTTTATACTAAAGTTGTTTCTCAAGAAAAATTCAAATTTGATTTTTGTATGAAAATACCAATGATTTCTTTTATTTTAGCTGGTCGAGAAATGGTCACAAATTATTAAGTGCATCAACGGATAATAATGTTTGCATATGGGATATTTTGTCTGGCGAATGCGAACAAAAGTACAGATTTCCATCTCCAATTTTAAAAGTGCAATTTCATCCAAGAAATTGGACAAAGTTCCTGGTATGTCCTATGAGACATGCAGCTGTTTTGGTTGATATTCAAGGGTCTCACCAAGTTTTACCACTTGATCAAGATGTAAGTTGTTAATTAAAATTATTTGCTATTTTTTTTTTTATTGTTAGTGTAACAATTGATTAATGATTTCAGAGTGACTTAAATATTGTTGCTGCATTTAACAGAAGAGGAGATTATATTTTTACTGGTAATGGTAGGGGAAGAATCCTAGTTTTAGATGTAGTATCCTGCTCAGTCAAAGCATCATTCAAAATATCACAAGGAACAGCCAGCAACACAGCTGTTAAAAGTATTGAATTTGCCAGAAGAGGTTCTTGTTTCTTGGTGAACACTGCTGATAGAGTCATTCGAGTTTATGACAGTGCAGAAGTTCTTGCTTGTGGACAGGATGGACAACCAGAACCTATACAAAAATTACAAGATCTTGTAAATAAAACAACTTGGAAAAAATGCTGTTTTTCAGGAGATGGAGAGTATGTTTGTGCTGGCTCTGCTAGGCAACATGCTTTGTACATTTGGGAAAAAAGTATAGGAAATTTACAAAAAATTTTACATGGAACCAAAGGAGAACTTTTACTTGATGTTGTGGTAAGCAGAATTAAAAATATTTCTTTTACTTATCAATTTTAACAAATTTTTTAAAGTAATATTTTATCATATCAGTGGCATCCAGTGAGACCGATTATAGCTTCAATCTCATCAGGAGTAGTTTCAATTTGGGCACAAAATCAAGTTGAAAATTGGTCAGCTTTTGCTCCAGATTTCAAAGAACTTGATGAAAATGTGGAATATGAAGAAAGAGAAAGTGAATTTGATATTAGTGATGAAGATAAATCTGTTGTTCAAGGAGAAGAAGCTCAGGATGAAGAAGTTGAAGTTGATGTACAAGCTATTGAAAAGGTAGCAGTTTTATGCAGTTCTGATGAAGAAACAGAAGATCAAGAATCCTTGCAGTTTATACCCATATCTCCTGAACTTGAAGATAATGAAGAAGCAATGCCTTCATCTCACGAAGTTCCCACAAAAAAGCATAAATATCATGACATTGATTTAAAGGGAGCTCCAACAGATGGTATTTAATTTTTCTTTTTAATCTCTTAATTAGTTTATGAACATTTTAAAATTATAAAAATTATATTTTCTTTCACAGCAGTTCATCCTTTATTTAATAAAGGAAAAGACAAACCAGCGGCTAAAAAAGGAAGGCCCAGATTAGAACATAGAAAAGGAAAATAATACTTGAGATAGATAATTTGAAAAATTAAATAATTAAACCGAAAGAATTATAAATAATTTTATTTTATGAAGTCAACATTTTTTTTAGAGAATTGAATAATTGTGATTTTTATACAAACATTTTTCCTTTTAAGTAGTTGCTAAAATTACCTTATTGTATATGAATTAACTTCAAAAAGAAATCTAGGTTTATTATTTTAATTGTAATATTTTTCTAAATAAAAATCAAAATTATTTATTAAGAAAATACTTTTTACTATTTTAATAGAAAGAAATGAAAAAATTAATAAATACAATTACATACAATTTATTTAAATGACAATTAAGTGTTATTCAATTTTAAATGTCTTTAATTAATTAATTAATTAATTTGAATAACAATTATAGAACAGTGAAATAAATTTTTTTTAAATCTCCACGTGTTTTTTTGGTGCGCATTGCGCAATTTTCTTATTCCCCCCTCCACCTTTTTTTAACCTTACCTTTAAACCGGGTTAAAGATTTAACAATACATTTTAAAAATATTGCTAAAATACATGTGTTGTTAATAATAATTTAATTATACGTCGAATAGTGCGTGCAGTATTAAACGAAAAATCCGAAATTTAAAAAATGAATCGTACGAAAGTATCAGGTTAAAACTTGCGCCTTGATTAAATAATATCAATCTTAACCTATAAGTTAATTCTTAATTTTTGCAATAAGTAAAAAACATTGTATTGTTTAATTATAAATAAAAATATGGCTCTATGTAATCGTAAGTTAATTACTGTAGTTTATTATTATTATTATTTTGTAAATCTTTTGCCAATATGATGTGACATATGAAAATAATTTTTCAGGTCTTGCTATAAGCATCATCAAATCAACTAGTCTAAGAAATTTTGGCATCCAAGCAGCTCAAGCAGCACAACACATTCAAGACGATGTTTCTCAACCTTTTCGAACAAGAGAAAATAATCCAGCTAATCATAATATACAGCATTACAACAAATTTTATAGTATACCAACCAGTGATGTATTAACTTTTCTTGGGAATACAAAATTTCCATTCAACGAATTGAGATTACAAATGAAAACTTTTGCAGAATGTTGTATTTTAGTTAGAAAACCAGCACTTGAAGTTATTAATTATTTAGAGCATACTGACTATAGTAAACCTGTCAATAAATATGTTTTATGTATCCTTTTTATAAAATTTTGATTTTTGATATTCTTTTATATCTATATAAACCTTAATAAATGGTATATAGATGGAGAAGTTGGTACAGGTAAATCAATAAGTCTGCTTCACATATTACATTATGGATATCTCACCGATAAGATACTTGTTTTTGTACCTTGGGGTAAGAAAAAATTTGTAATTTATATTAAATATTTTTAATAGATAGTCATATTTTTAATTTTTTGTTTTCAGTACCACTGTGGCACCTTTACTTTGGAGAAGCTGCAGACTCAACAACAAATAAGAGTTGGGTAGACCTACCTCTTGAAGGAGCCCAATTTCTTGTTGATTTTAAAAATATTAATGCCTCTAAGCTTTCCAATGCAAATGTATGTTAATTTTTAATTCTGTTTTTTAATGTTAAATTGACTTAATATTGGAATGAAATTTTTTTACTATAGATAAAACTATCAAAAACCTATACATTTGGTTTGGATACTTTTGATAAAGGAGAAAATATTGATAAAATAATAAGCTTTGGAGTCAGTCGTGCTAAATATTCTTGTGATGTTTTAATTGCTTTACTTAGTGAATTGAAATTAGCTGCTATTGAAGGAAAATGCAATGTTTTAGTTGCAATTGATGGATTTAATGCATTTTATGCTGCTGCCACTCGAGTTAAAAATGATATAAAACAATACGTACCAGCTTCCAAATTATCCTTAACACATGCTTTTCTTGAATTGACAAAATCAGATTGGTGCAATGGACAAATTGTTGTTACCGTTGATCAAAGAGCTACCGATCAAAGAAATAAGGTAAGCTATTTATTAAATTTTTTTTTGTCATTTCATTGTAATGTTTTTGCCTATTATGTCTTTATATTTTAACAGGATCTTCAAGAGTCGCATCTTCCGCGATATTTATTAACCAAAGAAGGTTTCAATCATTTAGATCCATTTTTACCAATTTTAGTTGAAAATTACACCCAAGATGAATTTGATACTGTTGTTGAATATTATAAAAATAGAAAATGGATCAGGAACATTACTCCAGAAGGAGAAAAAGAATTAAAGTTATTAACTGGAAGAAATCCTCATAAACTTCACGATCATTGTAGACATTTATAAGGGAGTAGGAAAATGTTTTATACATTGTTTGAACATTGTACATACAAAAATTAGTTAATACATACGTCTTTTTCAACAATTTATTTACTTTTACATATACCCAGTAAATACATGACTATTTAATCATTTTTCCAATTACTATACGTATATATTAATAATATAAATCAAAAATTTTTATAAGTAAACTTCTTAGGCAATTGTATATATCAATTTAATACTTTAAACACTAATTGTTATATGATTTATTTGTGAGGTACAGGTTGCAAAACATCTAGGGCTTTGCTTATGTCACCGTTCTTGGAAATAAGAAGTTGAGTTAGCCAGCCTCCTTCGTTGGTGAATCCCATCTGTATCATTGCTTCAACTGCGCGCTGTATTTTGGGATTTGAATGCCAAATATTGTCACTTACATTTGGCAAAGTTGGATATAGAGAAGCATTGGAAGCAGCAGCATTATCTGGAGCTGGAGCGCTTGGTTTTTGCTGAAAATTTTTTTTTAAATTTTAATTATTTTAATTTTTTTATAATTTCTAAAAAATATTATTATTATTATTATTATTAATACCTTATTTGCATCTGAATTAATGGAAGAATCATTAGATGATGTAACAAGCGTAGGAATGTTGTCAGTATCTAGTAGAGTCCAATCATCAGTCTTCAAATTTGCAGTGTCACTTGGTACTGGACTGCCTTCTTTTGATTGACTGCGATCATTTTTTGGGGTTGACGGCGTTGATTTTGGAACAGCGCCCTTACTTTCTTCTTGTGCAGAATGATTAGAATCTTTAGAAAGCTTTCTTTCATTATTAACATTGTTATTCTGAGGAGCAGCAGCAGCAGCAGCTTGATTTTTATTTTCACTCGATGAATTAGCATCAAACGTTTTAGCTTGATTACCATAAGCAAACGTTGTATTAGCATTAGCCGTACCAGCGGCCTTGTCAGTTTTAACTTGTACATTAACGTCAATACCAAGTGGATCCAAAAATTGTGAAATAGTCTCTCCAATATTCTTCAAAAATTCAACGTGACTGTCTTCGGCTTCCTTGTCAAAACCTGGTGGCTTTTTAGTCTCTGATGATGGGCTGCTCTTTTGCTCGGTTTTGGTATTATTATCTTTTTGGTCTTTCTTTTGATCTTGCATTCCAGGGCATTCAGCTTGGAAGTTTGCCCAGTCTGTCATGTAAGTGCTGAAGGTGTCAAGCCATGAAGGTGTTTTATTATAATGACGATTGTGAGAAGAAGCACCGCCAGAGTGGCGTCTAGCTTTGAAAGGACATTCCTTAGGTTGATCCTCGTCATCGTCAGACTTGTCAGCAGAGGCCTTTCGCATGTACTTGTTGATCATGTATAATAGTCTTTTCTCATGATGCGAGCGCCAATGGAGAGGCACGGGTATGCGTATCATGCAATGCTTGGCATGTTGGCCCTTTGCTTCGCAACTGGAGCATAAATCGTAATCCGGACATTGGAGGCATTTATAGCGGAAGCCACAGACCGACTTGTCGCAACCATCGCATAAAACACCAACATGCTTGGTCTTGCTGGATGATCCTTGATTAGCCCCGGGTGTAGCAGTTGCCGAGGATGAAGCAGTCGAGAATGACTCGGATGGTGCTCTTATGGGCTCTTCGCGACAAGAGCGCAGTGTCACCCAGAGTTTTCTTACTGAACTTGCCTGGGGCTCATTTAATGCAATCTGCAATTCCTCGGAGTTTGAGATGACGACATCGTCATTGTCACTATCTGAAATCGAAAAAAAAAAATGAAAAAAAAAAATTAACAATAGTCTTCCTATTAATTAAATAACTCGCAATGACTTTAAAAATAAAAAAAAAAAATTAAAGCGCTTATACTCTACATATATTTAATTAAAACAATTTTAAAAAAAAGAACATACCTTTCCAGGTGATGGTAAAATTTTTGCCTCTGATGCAAGGAAAGACAACTTGGAGTTTCTCATAGATGTAAGTGTAATTAGATGATACATCATAATCGACGACAAAACGTCGTACTTCGGGTTTACTACCTTCCGGTGCATCTTCCTTAACGAGAAATACCTTAAAATCTGTGCCGTCCATCATGTTATTATTATTATTATTCCTCGTCACTCCTTGTTTATATTGCAATATTAAATTGTTGTTATAATATGTATAACGTTGTCGTTTTTCACAACTTCTGAAATTCTGGAATAATATGTAACGATGAAAATGTAATATGTCAGCGTTTTCTATAGTATTATATACACAAAAACTACGACGCACTTGTCTCTTTATGTATACCTATATAGATATATTTGCTGGTATGTATACTTTCGCTTTGACTCGGCTGTGTTCGTTCTTTGTTGATGAACTCCGGACTCCGGTTTGACAAGCGCGTATATGCCTAAGCCAATATATATAGGCCAAATGTAGGAGGCGCTGCAAACGCGCATAAGTAATAAAAAAAGCAGAATGATTCGATGAAAAATGAAAACAGAAACCAGCTGAGACAAGCGCGCTGTTTAGAGAGCGTTTCGGAGTTTCGGAGTCGATAAGGAAAATGTTGGATTTTATTGATTTTTGGAGTTTAGTTAAGGGTTGTAAATGTGATGTTATATGGGAAGGGATGATTTTTACGTGATGACGTGGATTATGAACGGATAATACGGGTAACGCTGTAATAGGCGCTTGCTCCGCAGCCGCAGCCCCTGATATATTATGACTCGACGCTTTAAAAACACGCTAATATAGTCCTTCTCCTGAACCCCTTTTCTCCATCCCCCACTATTTTCCACCTGTTCCTCTCCTTCTTTTACTATGGTATGTTGTCAAGTCATGGAAAGTTGCAAAAGATATTAGGTTGAATATCCTTTTTTTATTTTACTTGGTTCAATTTTTGACGTTTCACCATGGCTTCCTTCTTCATATGTGCACATATGTACCTACACATATACAATTATTATGCCTACTGCTGATATTATTGCGTAAACATATGCAATTATTGTGTATTTGTGTGTTACTAGAGAGATGAATCATTATTTTAAGTTTTATTTTTTATATATACTGTTTTAACACATGGATGTCTGTAATATAAATTTCAGTAAGCTTGTATAATTACATTTTGAGAGAAGGGGAAGAAAGATGAATTAGCTATTTATCGGGAATGAATCATATTAAATTTATATTGTACTCTGGCAAAATCGAGATTGTTCTAGAAAGTTGCGTTTCTATTGAGTGTATTTTACGCGCTTTTACTGTCTTTTTGATAAATTAATGATTGTCGTCGTTTTTCTGTGAATAAATTTTATTTTTTTTTTTTATTATTTATTTATTTTTCCTTTTTTTTCGAGTTTGACAGAAGTAAATAATTATTCATCATTTCTATTATGACGTTTTATGTTTGCGAGCTATGCTAATAATTAAAATAAAATTATTTGTTTCAAAGTTTTACATAAAATTGATTTGACAAAATTCATAACAAAAAAAAATTTGTTTCTCAACTTATCATAGAACTTATCATATTGTTCATAGTCAAATAGTTTTATTTAAAAACCTACAATATATATTTTATATATAAAGTTGAAAAATAAAGTTATTTAATTTAACTTTTTTTTCGATTTGTATTTCTGTGTTTTCATATTGTTATTCGATGATGATTAAATTTATTTGAAATTGTAAAAAAGATAAAGTATAGAAAGAATTACTTGGCTGAATTTTGTTTTTAAATATTTATATCAGAATCAGAAGCAAATCAATTTAAAAAAATTAAACTTACATTTACACAAATATTTATAAAGCAACAATTATAAATATTTTTACCAAGCAAGTTTTAAATTGTTTGTTCATTTAATAAAATCGCGAATAAAAAATGTAAAAATATAAATTTCAATAATATTAAGATTTATATTTTTTGATATAATTTCAATTATAAATTATTATAAACTTATAATTCAATATTGGACAAATCATAAAAAAAATTTAAATGATTAAACAATAAAATTATATTGTGCAATAAAATATGATGGCTAGATGACTAAAATTTGTAATTTTCATTAAGATGATTTTGTACTTTTAAAAGGCATAGGATTTTCTCGAGTTTTGATTGGTTGACTCCATTTTTAAAAATCAATTAGTAAAAAAGAGATAGATATAAACCCCTTGAACTTTTACAAATGGTAAAAAGTGCGAGATAAAAAGAGATAGACGTGCAATAAAATATTATGGCAGCTGTTATTTTGTACACAAACTCTTGATTAAATGGACTCTACATAGAGTACAATATTTTTGCGGTGTATCCAAAGTTTTTATTTTTACAACGATTACTCTAACCTCTACAAAATCAACGCAATCCTCAAAACGCAACGTGATCTTTCAGTTACATCATTTCGTTGTCAAGTGCCAAGTTTTTTATAATTCGTCCAAAATAAAGTCATTAAACTTTTGTAATGCATCACAAAAAAACACGCAATTATAATAAATTTTTGTGATCAATTGAATGAATTGTTAAAATAAAAAAAGTCAGTAAAAATGTCTGGTAACGTGAAGAAAGACTCGTCGGTCGGTGGTGCTTTTGGCAAACAAGATAGTTTGCAAGCTGTTGTTTTCACCGACGATTTTATTCACGATTTGAAACCAGCTGACAATGTATATCCAAGCACTTTGTTACCAATTATCACATGTCCGCTGCTTGATTACATGCTGGAAACCCTGGCTCGTTCTAGAGTTCAACAGGTATTTTTGTACTGCAGCAGTCACATCGATAAGCTAAAAACTCACATTGATTCGCTGAAAAAGTTGTATGGCGATAGTATGATCTTAACTACTATAGTATCCGATGGTTGCAGATCTTTGGGAGATGCTTTAAGAGACATGGATACTAAGGGTAGCATTAGAGGTGATTTTATTTTAATAAGAGGCACAGCTTTTGCTAATGTAGATTTTAGAGTTTATATGGATCTGCATAAGGCACGTAAGGAAAAAGATAAGAATGTTGCTATGACTATGATCTTTAGAAATGTTGGTAGTTTCAAAGATTCTGCTTTGAAACAAGAGTCAAGTTTTGTGGTATCAAATGCTAATTCAAGAAAACTTTTGTTTTACAAAACTTGTGATCCTAATAAGAAAAAAGTAGAGATGGAACTCGAATGGTTTTTGGAACATGATAAAGTTAATATTCATGCTGCCTTATTTGATACTAGAGTATACATCTGTTCTCAATCAGTTTTACCTTTGTTTGCAGATAATTTTGATTTTCAGGTAAGCATTTTCTTATTTAAATTAATTTTTATTAAATTTAGAGTTAAATTTAAATAAATTTTTTATGTTTTAGACAATGGAAGACTTTATTAAAGGTGTTTTAATAAATGAAGAATTTTTAGACTCAAGAATATATTGGGAACCTTTAGTCAGTTCAGCATATGCTTTGCCAATTAATTCATGGAAAGCTTATCAAGTATTGTGCAAAGACATTTTGCAAAGGCATTGTTATCCTTTGGCACCAGATACTTTACCTATATCCTTAAGAGACTTTGTTTACATGTCTAAGTGTACATATAAACATCAGACTTCAACAGTATCAAAAGGTTGCACTCTTCACAGTGAATCTATCATTGGTGAAAATTCAACCTTAGGAAAAAATTCATTTGTTAAAAAATCTGTAATTGGCTCTAAATGCACAATTGGAGCTAATGTGAACATTTATAATTCTTATATTTTATCAGGCATCATAATTGAAAATGATTGTGTCATTAAAGATAGCATTATATTTTCAAATTGTTTGATAGGAAAAGGCAGCCAATTAAATGCATGTATATTACTACCTAATATTAAATGTACAAATGACTTTGATAATTCATTTATTGAATTAAATAGTGATGGCAAAATTGTATCTAGAAAACTGGAAGAATTGTTAGATGATGACAAAAATAATTGTTCCAACATTCTTACTGAAGATGACTGTGAGTTAGATTTTGATGATGCATCTTCAACTTCATCTGCTTCATCTGCATGGTCTTCACCATCTACTAGAGATTCACCTGCACCACCAGAATTTCAAGATGAATTGAATTTGTTTTTACGCGATGTTTTGGATAATTTCTTACGTGGATATCAAGATAAAGTCAATTGTGAAAATTTAATTTTAGAAGTTAATTCTTGTAGATATGCATATAATACTAGCATCAGACAAGTTTCTTACACTGTCATTAAGGCTGTTTTGAAGATACCATTGCAACACTACAATTCTTTATCTGATTCTAATTTGGAAACTGAAATTCCAGTCAATGAATATTTTAAAATTTTAAAAACTGCTTTGGTGTACTTCAAACCTATTATTGAAAATTACATCAAGACTGAAATAGCTCAGGAAGATTGTTTACGTGCCATTCAAGATGTTGCATTCACACATAAAGAACTCATTATACCATATGTACAAAATATATTAAAATACTTGTATGATTGTGACATTTTGAAGGAAGAAAAAATTATTGAATGGTTTGAACAAGACTGTTGCGTTACGGAAGATGCTCGTCACTTTGCTGATAGTGATGAAGATGACGATGAATTGATACAGGAGAAAAAACAAAATACAGCTACTGCTATAAAAACTGCAATCACACCTTTTGTAAATTGGTTAAAAGAGGCAGAAGAAGATTCATCTAGTGATTCGTCATAAATATGAAGTCACAAGATATTAGTTGCTTTTTTTAAAATATATTTTTATAAATTCTTCATGTATATAAATAAATATTACAATGTATATAACTGGTTGTCATTTATAGCAAAAAAATTTATTACAGTGAAACATGAAAGTTATTTTATCTTAGCAAAATACAAAATGAATTTTAACGTAAATCATTGTTGAAGCATACTGTGTTTTATTACGATTCGTTATCGCTATCAGGAGCATTAGCTCTTGCTTTTGGTCCACCAGCCTTTTTAGCCATGATAATTTGATCGATTTTAAGAACTGTACATGCAGCATTGGTTGCATATTTAAGAGCCCAGTATTTTGTCAAATATAAATCTAATAAGCCAGCTTCTTTAACGTCAATGACATTTGCTGCTCCAGTACTCTGTAAATAAAAATATTTTTTTTTATTTTGCGAAATATCTCATAAAATTTAATTCATTCAAAATCATTATTGTTGCAATTTTTTTTTGTATATCTTACATTTATATCAAAACCGTGATTTACTTTTCCTTCTTTATGGGCAGCATACAATTTTGATACAAGTTCAGAGGCATGAGTACCACTATTTTCAGCAAGAGTTTTAGGGAAAACTTCGAGAGCTGTAGAAAACTTGCGCACGGCATACTGTTCTAATCCGGGAATCGTATCACCGTAAGATGCAATTTTAGCAGCCAATTCGATTTCAGAAGCACCAGCTCCAGGAAGTACACGTCCATCTTTAGTGATACCCTTGAAAGTGTTTACTCCATCATCAATTGCTCTTTCAATATCATCCATGTAGTTTTCAGTAGAACCTCGCACAACGACAGTACTGATGCGGCTCTCTTGATTATGATGTTGGAAAACTACAATATTTGTGTCTCCAAGTTCATCAACATAAACATTGTCTGCACTTCCTAACTCTTCTTTGGTTGGTGGCACCTAAAACAAACACAAAAAAAATTGGTAAAACTATGTGTTTAGTTTTTAATTTCAATTACTTGTTTTAAAAGTAAATAAACCTTTTTGTAAATAAATAAGTATTCACATATTATTTATGAATAAATTATCTTACCAATTTGGACAATGCAGTTGCTTTCACTGTTCTGCATACGCGTCTCAAATCAAATTTGCTGGGAATACGTACAGCCATTAAATTATACTTGTTGCAGTAATACAAAGCCATATCTCCAAATTTGCCTCCAGAAACAATTACTGTTGCTCCAGCATCTGCAACAGCTTTGATTTGCGATTCAAGCAAGGACTCTTCACCTCGAGAAAAATTCATTAACTCATCAGCAGATTTAATAAGTACTGTTCCCTTTGTTTCTGTTTGCATGACATCAACAGCACATGTGTAGACAGCTACTTTAGCATTTTCTGCTTTAGTTATATCTCCTTCAACTTGTCTTTTAAAGACCATTCCTTGAATCACCTGAAAATCAAATTGCATAAGCATTTAGATAATAAAATTACAAAAATGTTTATTTAATTTTTTTTACCTGTGAAGAGTGCAGTCCAGAGCCTAAGATCTTGCAAACTCTAACATTATCAACATTGAAGGTTGCATTAATTTTAGTAGCATTTGGGGGTAAAATAGAAGTACAAGCCTGGCAAACTAGATCTGTAATGTAGTCTTCCTTGCCATACTGCTTGCTCATTACTGCGGTTTTGATAATACTTTTTATTTGATTAATATCTTGATAATCTTTTACTTCATCAATTATCAATTTTGGCATTTCTTCTAAAGCTTTTTCAAGAGCCAATTCGTATCCTTCAACAATCTCAGAAGTAGTGATACCCTATGTTTAACATTTAAATCAATTATTTCAAGAATTAATATTTGTATTACATATTAGAAAATTGATAATAATTATCATACCAATCTTAAAAGTTCTTCAGCTGCTTCCAACAATGCACCAGCAAATATGATAACAAAGTTTGTACCATCGCCAACTTCTGCCTCCTGCATTTCAGAAGCAAGAACCAACAACTTTGCAGCTGGATGCTCAACATCCAACTCTCTTATAATTGTTGCAGCATCACTTGTGACAAACAGTTTTTCCAAATGATTAATAACCATTTTGTTCATTCCATTTGGTCCATAAGCTGTACGCACTGTCTGCGCAAACTCTTTGCAAGCTGAGATATTACGATAAACAGCTTCCTCTAATCCAGAAAAATGCTGAAAATATAAGGAAAAGATATTTTATAGAATAATATATCAGGATTGATATAAAAAAATGTTACTACAATTAAATGATGTAAATAGGATTTTTTAAGGCTGTTTTCAATAGCTATTTAAATAAATGAACAAATATTTATAATTAAAGACACAATTAAAATTACTTACTTTTTATAATTTTATTAAAATACCGTCAAATAACGAGATTTGCAAGTATTAAAAACAAAAAAATAACTGTAAGCTGGCTGATAATTAAATAAACAAGCCTCTGACTTTACTAACCTAAATAGCAGACAAAACACTAAAGTCAAGCAACATAATTAGTAAAGCAAACTAAATGCTTTAGATCACAGAAAAAGAAAACTCAATAAATTTTCCTAAATTCACAAATTTAGATCAAAAATGCAAACGTTAAATAAAACATTGATCCCAAAAGATATCCATAAATGGTAATGCTCGGCATAAAGCACATGTATAGTAAACCCGGGTTACCCGCACACGAGTTTTAAAGAAAATATATAAAAATAAACTTTGTACTTACACGGGCACCGTCCTTAAGCATCGAGGCCATGCCCGGAGCTTTAGGTACGTGGAGAGCCATTTCGTCTAGGTGATTGTTTTGTTGTTCGGGAAATCAGAGAAAAATCGTCTCGAGGATTAGCCTCGAGGAGGATGTGTGTATCGGCGTGCGACGCTGATCTGCAAACGGACTGGAGAGACACTATATATAACCAATAAGATAGAAAGAGAGAGAAAAAAAAGGAGCGGACGAGAGTGGGTCACGTGACACGCGCGAGAGTGTGTGGATTTTCGATTGTCCGATGTATCGAATCGAATACTTCTAGATGAACAAAAACGGAGATAAGTAAGTAAAAAAGTATTCAAAATAATACATGTACTCGTGTACTCATTTAATTTATTATGTGATTTTATTAAGTGAATTTTGTGTACCGATTTTGCGTTTTGGGAAACATGAGTATAACAAAATCTTAAAAAAGAATGAAAAAGGGCTATGGTTAGGGCCGTGATTCTATTATTGGGGGCCTTAATTTGCCCCTATCTCATTCTGACTGTATTTCTGTATGAAAAAAATTATATTGTCTTATTTTGTAATTTATAATAATTTTTATGATTTAAATTTTTTTTTTCAATCTATGATCTAGTAAATAAAAAAGTAAGTTACATTTTGAAATGAAAAAACGCAATTTAATATTAAATAAATTATTTTTTATTATTAAATTTGCATTTTTTGTTGCATCTATTCTGCATTTTTCAAAATTCTTATCAAATTTTTTTTATGCTCACATTTAATTTATGGTAATTAATTTTTATGCTAAGATTTTCATACTTTTTTTTTTCTTTTTTTCAAGTAAATGATAAAATTACTTTTAAGACGGTGTTACACATTTGTAGTATTAAACTATGGTAATTAATTATTAAGGCTACGATTTTAATACTTTTTTTAAGTAAATTATAAAATTACTTTTATAACGGTGTTACACATTTTTATATACAAAATTTATATTTCACTCAGAATTATATTTCAAAAAGTTATTAATTATTTAAAAAAAAATTTTACGTAATTTAAATATATAAAATGTTATTTTAAAGAGACAAATTAACTCAATTTTTATTTATCTCCTGATTTGCTATTGTAATTTATTCACATTTTAAGATAATTTATTTGCAATAAACTGTATTATTATTAAAATTTAAATTTATCTACACAACAGCCTTATGAAAATTTTCTATGTTTTTTATCTAATGATCGCTAAAATTACTAACTGTGAACTTTGCAACTTGACCATTTGACGCTTTTTTAATTTCAAATCACATAGCTAGCACTTAAATTAAAATTTACAAGCAACAGTACATTATTTGCATTGATAACAAACTATTTAATTATGTCGCCATACAGTGAAAGCTACACATCTCTCTTATCTAATTTACACATCCTCGCATCCAGACATATCAGATATATATAAAAAAAATTATTATAATTAAATATCAGAACTGAAATCATACCAGAGACAAAAGCTTCTGAATTTTTAATTAAACAGTACAATTATGTCTCTCAACATGATTTGCTTTGTCGTTTTAATCATTTTAATTATATTTTCTGTGGAAATAAAAGGTATATTATTATATTTTTTAATTATTTAAATGACAACTTTTTTTTATTTGATTTTACCTATAAGTTAAATATTCAATGTCTTCATTAAATTTTGCGTTTATTGTCGTTAGGAAAAACCAGAGTTATCTTCAAGTAGGAATAAGCTTCAAATTTCGAAGGTGTTTGATTGGTACGATAAAAAAATATTCAACTCAGATACTTAAGATTTTTTTTTTACATCTTTCGTAATTTTTATAATTTATTCGAAGCCCTTTTTTTAAGAGATATGTGAATATTGCGTTGAATATAGCGATTTTTCATACCTTAGACGGTCAATTTTAGATGTTTGCAATCAAAAAAATGTACCGAATTTTTATAATTAATGTAATGCGTGTTAAATTAATTATTTAATATTCAAAAATAACTGCGCAGTAAAGCATCTTTTTTATTGTGTGCGCAATAAATAAATATGATGACCTAAAATTGGTACCATGTAAACAGTAACAAAAATAAACATTTTTTTTAACATAATTTTTGTTTAAAAATTAATCACTTATATCAATAAAAAAAAAAAAAATGAGTGTAAAGAAAAGAAGATTTTTTATCAAATTAGGTTTTAGTAAATTTGTTATTTTGTGTAATTTTTCGTCAATCTGCGGGAAGTTCTAAAAATTTATTGTCTAGCTCTAGAGTCAGTACTAGTAGTTTGACAATGCGAAAAAATCACAAAATAATATGTCAAAATAAAATAAAATTTTAAAAAACTGCAAACTATAGCAAAAACTACAAACATCTTTCCTGTGTTATAATAAAACATATGTAAGTTGATCTTTCACAAATCAATGTAGTTTTTTGTAATTTTAGGTTTTAATGAAAACGATTATAAAGATATGGATCTTATTACCGAATTTGGAAAAGAAACAATGAAAAATTTGATATTTATAGATCATCATTGGACAGAAATATCGTTTCAACATCAATTAGAAATAACGCGACTTCATCAAGAATTACAAAATTTTGGAAGAGAATTAGGATTGCCGAATAAAAATTCTATAGAATCAGCAAAAAAAAATTTAAATAATCGTCATAATTTTATATTATTAATGGACCAATTAAATGGCTATTTAAAAAATATAATATTAATTTATCGCGAGCGTTTTACAATACATGATACAGTTGAACGAGAACTACAATTAATATCGTCAGCAACTTCACAAATACAAATGTACACGGCAAAAATATCTGAGCTTTGGAATATGATACCAGATCAATACAAAAATGAGATATTAAGCAAGGAAAGAGTAATATTTAATTTAGCCTGTAAAAGATATTTGCAAATAACTCAAATTATACCACGTGAAGAAATTATTATTAATCGAGTTGTCATTAGAAAACAGTTGGAGGAATTAATTCCTTATTTTAGTAATGTGATAAAATATCTGCAGGAAAAAATCTATCAACAAAAGTCAACTATAATGGAAGCAAGAAACCTAGAAAAGCCTGGTGGACCAGGAGGACACGCTCAAGGAAGATCAGGAAGTTTTGGACAAGCAAAATCAAATATGGGATAACCGACCAGCAAGTTAACTCAATTTTTATCCTAAGAAGAAATGTGTAAATATATTAAATTATTGAACATCAAATATGGATAATGTTTTTATTCAATAATTTTAAATTTAATCTTATGAGGTATTTAAAAAAAAAAAAAAAATTGATGAATAAGAGGTAACAACAATTAAAATTAAAATGTAACATTAAGTAATAAAAAAAAATAATAATTAACATGTAAAATGTGATAATTGAAAATTTATAAAACAATTTTTATATATGAACATTTATTTTCATTAAAATTGTAGATTTTTATTTACATAGTAATAGTATTTTTCGACACTCGTGGGTAAGTCTAAAAAAATGACTTTCCCTCCAGTGTCGAACGATATTTTATTCCCAGAGAGCCTAAAAATCATTTCCAAGTTGTGGATTTTAGGCTTGAGGGAATAAAAATATTAAATATAATTTTTTTAAAAAATTTATTTTTTTTTTAAATCAACAACGCGACACCTAAAAAATAATTTTTTTATTGCGTTTAGAAAGAATATATTTAAGGAATATATATTTTGCATATAGAATTCCATTATGAGTATAATATTATTTTATTAATAATGCGTAATTTAATCTTTTTTTCTTACTTTTCGAATTGCTAATAACTATTATGTATGCACAAATTGTATTGTATGCCTATCAGGCACTAAAAATTAGATTTTTATTTAAACTTATTTACACAGCAGTTGTACAAAGAATATTAAAAATTTTTTTTTTACATTTGGCACGGTCATACCAGAAATATTATTTAATATTATACTCGGCAGCTAAAATAATTATCTTTTCAATTCATTTGAAAAGAAATTTTGAAAAAATTTAAATTTGATTTAATTTATAAGAAAAATTACACTATTAGTATTGTTTGATTACAAATTTTTAAGACGTGAAAAGAAGTCGATTCTATCAAATTTATGCATCTCTAAACTTAGTTATCAGATAAGATCACAGATCAGATCTAGAAGGTAATAAAAACTTATTAAATATCAGAACACAATATGAGACAACGAAATTTGAAACTTTTTAAAGTTTTAATTAATTTGTACAGTCATGTCTCTAAAAATGATTTGGCTGGTCTTTTTTTTAATTTTTATTCTGTTTTTTGTAGAAATAAGAGGTAAATTATTTTTTATTTATTTAAATGTAAGATATAAATTAAAATCGTATTTTAGTAAAATGAAAAGTAAAAATAAATAAATTTTAATTTGTACCTATAGAATCGATTTAGTTAAAATATTTGATATTTATTTTACAATTATTAGGTATTAACGAAGACAAAAATAAAATAGTTGATTATATAACCGAACTGGGAAATGAAGCAACAGTAAATTTGAGATATGTAAATCGACATTGGCTAGAGATATCTTTTCAACATCAATTAGAAATAACACGACTTCATCAAAAATTACAAAATTTTGGAAGAGGATTAGTATTGCCGAATGAAAGTCCTTTAGAATCAGCAAAAAAAATTTTAGATAATCGACATGTACTTTTACCAGTTATTGAACAATTAAATGATTATTTAAAAATAGTAATATTATATCATCAAGTGCGCCGTCAAAAAATAATTAAAGAAGTACTTGACTATGAACTTGAATTGGTATTGAAAGTAACGTCGCAAGCACGAAAATATACAGATAATATATTTATGTTGTGGGATATGTTATCTGACTTAGAAAGAACTGAGGTATTGAAAAATCAAAAAGAATTACTGAATCTTGTCAGTAGACGAAATTATCAACTAGCTAATACGCAAATATCACTGGAAGATATTATTGCAAATCGATATTTTGTTAAAAATCAATTAGAAAAATTTCTTGCCTATTTTAGTAATGTATTACTGAATTTACAAAAAAAAGTTTATATACAAGAGCAAACTGCAATAGGATCAGGAAGACCAGGAGGACATGGGCAATTTAGTCCAGGAGGATCAGGAGGAAGTGGGCCGTTAAGTCCAGGAGGTTACGGACAAGGAAGATCCGGAAGTCCAGGTCATGGGATAGGACCAAAAATAGGATAATCAACTTAATTTTTTAGCTTGAAATTTTTTTTTTTAGCTTAAATAATATCAATTTTAACTTGTAATTTATAATTATTCAATAAATGAGCATTATAAATTATATGAAAACATATTGAAAATTAATTTAATAGTATGTTATGCACCAAGGGACAGAAGTGGGCTATTTTATCCCAAGATTGAACGTAATACTGCACGAGCGCAGTAAACATTCGAGAGATAAAACCATTTCTGTCTTCTTCTTCTTATTCACTGCGGATATATCCCAACTGCATAGGAATGACCAAGAACCATTTCTGTCCGTAGTCCATGTTTTTTCTGCTCGGGAGATATTGACAGACAACGGCTTGCTGTTATCAATAATTAAGATAATGTTAAGATAATGTTAATGCATACAATTTTTGACCTTTATATTTTACAAAAAAGTAGTATTTTTTTTTTTTTTGCCAGAAAATAAGGTTACATTTTGTCTTACATTATGTTCCAAGGGACATAAAGTAGGAAAGGGACATAAAGTATTAAGTTATATACTTTTATCCTTGTTTTGAGGTCAATAATGTTGTCATTTTCTCTCGGGCGAAAAAAAATGTATGTATATGCAAGAAATTTTCAACAAAAAAATTAAAAGAATTTAATTTAGTTTGAGTAAATTAATTAATATTCTCTAGAAAACTATATAATTTAGATTTATTTTATTATCAGAATTGCTAATTAATAATAAATTTTTTTGAATGCTAATGATAACACTACAAAATTAAATTTGTATTCGAATATGTCTTGTATAATTGATCTTAAACTTTGTTTATGCATGTATTATTCATGTCTTTAAGCTTAAGTTTAAGGACTTTTATTAATGCTTGAGTGCCATAAAACAAAGGATAATGTTGCTAAAATATTATCATCAGATTTATTTAAAATTTTTATTTAACTTTTACAGAATCCACAATTTTTTTTTTTTTGACTGATGGTCGCGTAAAAGAATATTACAAACTATAAAATTTTGGCCATAAAATAAAATATATTGCTTTAATTAATTCTGAGACTTGCTAATGACTTGAAATTAAAATTAAAATACAAGATAAAATATTTTATTAACATTATTACCAAATTATTCAATGATACTGCTGTTAATTAAAAAAATTTCTCCTATCAAATTTACGCTTTTCTATATCTACTTATAAACCAGAACTGAGTTCGTGCGAAAGTAATTACAGATTTTTATAATTTTCAAACGTCACAATTATGTTTTCAAAAACAATTTGGTTAATTGTTTTTATTATATCAATTGTATTTTCTGTAAAAACAAAAGGTATAGTACTATTTTAATTATTCAATATTTTTTTACTTTTTTTTCTAAAATCTAATTTACAATAGAGCCTTTTTTAACTTAATTAATTCCTATTTATCTTATAATTATTAGGAGTCGATGAAAATGATAATAAAATCGTGGATGATATAACTAAACTTGGTAATGAAGCGAAGGAAAATTTAAAATATGTACATGAACACTGGTCAGAGTTAACTCCTTATCAGCAAGAAGAAATAACGCGACTCCATCAAAAGTCGCAAAATTTATGGCTCTCATTAGGATTAATCAATGAAGATCCTTTAAAATCAGCAAGACAAATTTTAGACAATCGACATTCACTTATACCAGTTATAAAACAATTAAATGACTATTTGAAAAATGTAATAATTAATTGTAAAATACATCATACAGAAATAGTACATAATGCATTTGTACAAGAGGTCCATTTATTATCAAAAGCCACAGTACAAGTACAATATTCAATGTTGCACATATCAAAGTTTTGGCAAAAGCTACCCGATGGAGTAAAAAAAGAGGTATTAAAAAAACAAAGATCATTATTCGATCTTATAAAAACAAGAAATTTGCAGATTGCGAATATGCAAATATCGTTAGAAGAAATTATTACAAATCGAAATATAATTCAAAAACAATTAGAAGAATCTATGATCTATTTTAATCGTGTAATAGAATATTATCAATATGAGAAAATATATCCACAAGTCCAAATAGATACTGATTCAAGAGATCAAGAAAAAGTTGGAGGATCAGGACAAGGGAGATTATTAGGAAGACAAGGACAAATAGTACATGGGCAAAGCAGCTTAGATAATCTAGGACAACAAAAACTAAAAATGGGATAAGTAGTGAGCGGCAACTCTATATGTTCATTTTCAAGCTAATAAAAATGTGATTAGATTTGTATGCAGGATTGTAATTAATGTAGAAAATATTGTAAAATAAATATTGGAATTTAATTTAAAAAATACTTTTAGTCATTTTTATTAAACATGTATTTCAAAAAAAAAAATATTATTCAAGATAGAAAGTCAAGCAAAATAAATATAGTGGACAAAATGGATAATTATAATATTTAAAATTTAAAGCTATAATTTGTCAATTTAAAGACAGATATTGATAGTAGAAATTGCAGCAAGTAAATTTTGATAAAAAATAATCTTAAAGTTTTGTTACAAAAACTTATATTATTTTTTCTTTTTTCAAAAAAAAATGTATTTATATTAAAGTCAAAGCTAAAATAAAATAAATCATAAGGTATTAATTTATTAATTTGTTTATTAATGTTTTTTATATTAATTTTTGCTGAAGTCTTATATTTAATAACAGCAGTTACTTTAAGTATATTTGAGATTTTTTTATATTTTTTAGATTAAATAGTTGTATCAGAAATATTATTAAATTTAATTTGAAAAATAACTTACAAAAAAAAAAAATAATTGAAATTAATATGTAAGGAACAGTACATAATTAGCAAAATTCCGAGAATGATTATGAAAAAAATTGGTTAGACATAATTTATGCACCTCTACACTTAGTTATCAGATATAAACGGATATAATCAGATGTAAGCGGTATAAAAACTTTTATTAAATATATCAGAACCCAGTTCATACAAAAATAATTCGAGACTTGTATACTATTAATCCGGTATAATTTTAAAAATGATTTGGTTTAATATTTTTATGTTTTTTATTTTATTTTTTATAGAAATAAAAGGTAAATTATTATTTTATATTTTTTATAAATTTACGTTATTTTTAAAGCCACGTAGTACTTTTTTTTTACTAAAACATTTCATTTTCATATTAAAATATTTAGGTATCAACGAAGACAAAAATAAAATAGTTGATTATATAACCGAACTTGGAAATGAAGCAACAGTAAATTTGAGATATGTAAATCAACATTGGCTGGAGATATCTTTTCAACATCAATTAGACATAACACGACTTCATCAACGGGTACAATATTTTGGAAGAGGATTAGTATTGCCAAATGAAAGTCTTTTAGAATCAGCAAAAAAAATTTTAGATAATCGACACGTACTTTTACCAGTTATTGAACAATTAAATGATTATTTAAAAAAAGTAATATTACTTTTTCGAGTACGTCATATACAAATGATACATGATCTGTTTGAACAAGAGCTTCAATTGATATTAAAAACAACGTCAGAAGTTAAAAAATATATAGATCATATATTTACGTTGTGGCATAAGATATCTGACTTAGAAAGAAGTGAAATATTAAAAAAGAAAAGAGAATTATTATCTCTCATCAGAAGAAGGCACTCGCAACTAGCTAATACCCAAATATCACTGGAGGAAATTGTTATTGAACGAAATTTTATAAAATATCAATTAGAAAAATTTATTGTTTATTTTAGAACAGTTGTGCAAAATATACATGATAAAATTAATTCACAAATTGCAACAGAATTGAGAGACCAAGAACGTTTAGGAGGATCAGGACAAGGAAGATCAGGAGGACAAAGACAATCTGGTCGAAGAGGATTAGGAAAACAAAATCATGTAGGATGGCAAGGGAGACCAGGAAGTTCAGGTTAAGAAAAAGGGTCAAGAATGCAATAAGTATACATACTAAGCATCTAACTTAATTTTATTTTTTTTTTTTAAATTAAGCTAGGAGTTATGATAATCTCACAAGTGTATAAAAAACGATATCAAATTTTTATATTTAATGTAATAAAATTAAAAACATCATTTTTAAAAAATGACAATGTTTTAAAATCAAATTAAAAAATAAAACTTGTGATATCAATAATTGGTAGACATTTTTATTATATAAAATGTGAAATTTATGCTGAATTTATACAAATATTATAGAAAATTTATTTTCATTACAATTTTAAATGTTTTTTTTTCATGTATCATTACATACCCTCATCTATAACTATGAATAAAATTATTAGATTAATTTTAGAATTATTTAAAATTTAATTTAGAATAATTCGGTTAATTTTTTTTTTTTATTCAAAAGCAATGATCAAAAATCATTTAAAATTTTTTAATTCTTTAAATTTTTTTTTTGTAATGATTTACCTGTGTATCTACTAATCAAACACTATAGTCAATAAATTTTTGTAATATTTTAACAATAAATGATTATATGATCAGTTATTTTTGGTAATATTTATCTTACAAATTTACTTTTGATAATAAATTATAATAATAATCACAATATGTTAAAAAAACAAATAATTAGTGTTACATAAAACAAAATGTAATAAATTAATATAGACACCTACATTTTTTTTTTAATTTAATGAGTTTTTTTCTCTAACCTACAGAGGATACATAATTTTCAATTTTTTTAGAAAATATCAGTGATGGCTCAAATTTAAATTTAACTTTTTAATGTCATTTATGCCAAAATTGTATGTGATACTAATCGCCAAATGTATATTATGAATTTTATTTATATTATTTTTACAACAGTCGTAAAATTAATTTTTCATAAAAAAAAACTCATTAATAATCTACATAATCGATTTTTAAATTTACATTAAGTAGTAATTTATATTAAAGTTCAATGTATTGTTATATCAGTATTTTAGTTTTTATGATATAAAATTATCGCAACATATTGGAACCATATTTTTTAAGATTTATAATTCTTATTTGATGAACTGCATTAATTTATGTATTTTAAATAAATTTCTCTTTTACATTGGCCAAGGCATGAATATTAAATAATTTAATTACACTGCTGATAAAATAAGAAATGATTTTTGTCTAATTTGCGTTTTTTTAAAAGATAAAAAAAATGTATAATTGTATGTCAGGTCAGAAGTCAACTCGCAATAAAGTAATTTAAAATTTTTAAGTTTTATAAGCTCTAATATAATTATGATTCCAAAAATGCCTTGGCTTGTCGTTTTTATAGTTTTAATTGTATTTTCTGAAAGAATAAAAGGTAAAATATAACTTTAATTACTTAAAAATAATTTATTTTATTTATTAGATTATTTTTTAAATTAAATGTAAAAATAAATGTTGAACACGATATTATTTTGATTATATAATGGCTTTACTAATTTGAATATTTCATTATTGATTAGGTATGAATGAAAATGATTATAATAAAATTATTAATAATATTATCCAACTTGGCAAAGAAACAACAAATAATTTAATTTATGTAAATCAACATTGGTCGGAAATATCTTTTTATCATCAACAAGAGATAACGCGACTTCATCAATTTTTAAAAAATGTTGGAATAGCATTTGGATTGATTAATAAAGATCCTTTAAAATCAGCAAAACAAATTTTAGACAATCGACATTCACTTATACCAGTTATAAAAGAATTAAATAATTATTTAAGAAGTGTAATACTACTTTGTGAAATACGTCGTACACAAATTATACAAAATGTTCATGCAACGCAAGGAGACTACGGACGTGGACGACCTGGTGGTTCAGGGCAAGGAAGATCAAAAATGGGATAATTAGTGAGCAGCATGTCAATTTTTTCCTTACAATAAAAAAATGCAATTATCTTTAATCCGTACAAATTGTAACTAATGTATCAAATGCTGTTTAATAAATGTTTAATAAATGTATAAGTATTTTGTTAACAATTGTATTTTATAATAATACTACTATTAAAAAGAAAAAATGTAGAACCTAAGTTTTATCTCCAGTATAATTAGATGATTTATAACATGTTAGATGTTGTAGCTATATATTATTTATATATAAATATTCGCATTAAAGTTAATTTTTTTTTAATTTTTATTTCAGATGATGCTAATAAATATATTAATTAAATTTTATAAAAAATTTATTTAGTAAATTAATACATTGACTTTCTACGTTAGTCATTCAAAATTATATTTTTTAAATTGTATTACTTGCTCTATTTCCCAAACTTTGTAATAAATAAAAGCTAACATATTGGTACAAGATTTACTCAAGATTATTATTGAATTATTATCTCAATTTACATTTTATTAAACTACTAAAAAGTAGAAATGAAATCATCTTTGAAATTCAAACGTATTTGTACAGCAAATATATTCGATACATTGTACAATTTAAAATTTGCCACTACAAAGTTTTGGATGAAATATAATCATCGATAATTATTTTTCTCGCTTGTCAAGTAAGACTCACTTCTTTTATGCATTTTTTTAAATTTTATAAAAAGGGAAAAATATACTTGCTCAACGGATGAAAAAATATATATTTCTGGATATCTCGAAACAGTAGGATAATAAATATATTTAAAAAAATAGCTAGAAAACTTAAGTTACTTTTTTCTTCTCAAAAAAATTAAAAAAAAAAAATTTAGCTTATTTTGGGAAATTTCTAATTTATCTATTAATTTTTTTTCCTAAGTCATGTAGAATACGTAACTAAAAAAATAAATAACTAAAAAAAAGAAGAAGAGGAAAAGGTGCTTTAGGCCGCGTTCGATAAAAAAAATTGCGCGAAGTGCGATCGACTTCGACATTAAGTAGATGTGGCGCTGACTATTGCGGTAATTTTTTGCAACTTATTATGACCTTCCTCTCGCAGCTATACCCAGGAGTAATGAAAGACTGCGTGTGATGTGCATCTCTTCTTAATCTTCGCAAGAGTTGATGTTTTGTTGGGTGTCTTTCTTTCTCGACGATAAAAATTATTTTTACTTTACATTTAAATAATAAAAGCGCAAAGTTATTATTTATTAAAGGCAGTTTTTGGGTGAGCAATTCAGTTAACCTATATAACGGAAAACCGGTCCCCCGTCCCCTACCCTTGGCGTTACGTGTATAATACTTACACTTACACAGATGCGCCGGGATGCCGGTGTTTCAGATACTACTACGTCTTCTTCTTCTTGGATAGTTTTATTACATTATCTATCCCGCTAAAGCTCTCTTTGTCTTTCGTCCTACTTTTTTTTTAATTAAATAAAAAAAAAGGATGTAACTTTTGAAGGTTACTTTTTGCGAGAGAGTAAAATATATACACACAGTTACACACCTGCAATTACGGTATACATATAACATATATTTCAATGAATTTTGATAAGCTTATAGGAACGAAATCTATAATAGACGACGTTCCCGAGACATAAGTATATATAGCTGTTACGGGTAAGGTTACATATAAACATACTTGAAGTTTTCTGAGAAAATGTGATAGGTACTGTCCTACACTTAGAATTTGACATGTTTTGTTTCATAAACGAATTGATATATTGTATTTATTGACAACTGCTCCTTTTTTACAAACTCTTCAGACTCACTGTAACATACGAATTTGCTTGGCCAATATAACTGATATTGTTAAAAAATTTGATTTATGACTTATTACCGAGTTCGTTGGAATGCGTTTTGTAGGCTTTATTTTTTCAATAAAGCAAATTTTTAATCATCGGCAAAGTACCTTAATATGGCCATGTCAAAAATTATTTGAATTGATTTTTATTTCAAATTAAGTACAAATTTATCACGCGCGATACGTTGACGCGTAACGCCATCTCTCCGCTGTAAGGTACCGCCGAAAACTGCTGGCATAATTGCGTTGATTTTTAACAAAAGCAGGCCTGGATCTCTAGCTTCTTTACAGTAAGATTAGGCAATAGGTTATGATGCTTAATTAATTGATTTATTTAATTTTTACATTTAGTACATTTATTTACGTATACATGGAGTGTCTAGTGCGGTTAAACGGTAAATTAGAATCATTTGTATTATTTCCTTATCTGCACGGCCAAGTAGCTTTGTTTTTATAATCTTGAGTGTATCTAGCAACGGCCGAGCCGAGTGTAAAATGTTGTTCAGTAAGCAAGTACTGTTAAAGACGTATTCAAAATTGTAAAAGTGAAGGCTTGTTTTGTTGCTGGAGGTACGCAATTAATTGACTGCAAGAATAGTTTATGCCAAAAGTTGGCTATCAATGAAAATGAGCGGAGAAATGTTTGAGGGTAAGGACTACCCAGCTCAATGGGCCCTTAATCCTGCTACTTATCAAAATATGAGTAATGATCAAGGTAATTTATAAAATTGAAATAATTATTTTTGATTAATTAACAAAATTTAACAAGAAATTGAAGTCACGCACAAGTTTGATATTTTTTTTTAATTGTTGTAAGATATTAACATTGATAAATATAATCAATTAATCTGAATTGTTTTCTCATTAATTGCAATGTGTTTTAATAAAATATAATTTGGCTTTTAGTGGATTGGGCAGCTTTAGCACAACAATGGATAAAAATGAAAGAGACTTCTATCCCACCTGCACCACCACCACCTTTAATTGTAGATAGTGTACAAAATACCTCATTAAATGATGGAGGAGGTGAAGCACCCATGGACATGGACACTAAAGATGACGATATTCCTCCAGCACCACCTGCTCCAATTATAAGTGGATCAGGTAATTAAAAATTTGAAACTTTTTAAATTATTGTATCATTTATTTTTAAAAATCAATATTATTTAGATGGTTGGAATCAATGGAATCAATGGGGAGGTCCATGGAATCAGCCTCCAGTAGCTCCAAATGTTGCAAATTGGGATTGGAATGCTTTTCCTGCAGGGCCTGAAGGAAAATCAATAGGAATTCCTATTCCACCACCTGCTCCAACAATATCAACCAACCACTGTGTACCTTCTGTTACTGTACCAACAGTGCCACCACCTGGATATTCATATAATACAGTGCCTAATATTCCTCCACCGCACTTTACAAATCAAGTATATTTATATTTTTTTTTTAAATTCTCTTAGTCCTTTTATTACTGTAGCTGTAAATTTCATCCTTGAGATTAATATCCTACTTATGCCCTTCAATATACTATTTTATTCCAAATAATTTTTTTTTTTTATTAGGTACCTCCTTCTGGATTCTGGAATAATGAGTCACACCCACCACTTTCTGGACCACCAATGCTTCCTCAACAACCTTTTGTAAAAAGTATGCGTCCAAACCATCATAGAATGCCTATTGCTCCACCACCACCAAATGTTATGCCAACAGATTTGATAACATCAAGAAATCGAGATATAAAAGAAAGACCACCTGAAGACGATTTATTAATTACAATAGGTAAGAAAACCTTAAAATTTTGTATTTTTAAACTAATCAACATTCGTTTTATGAAAATAAAATTAAAATTTCAATCAACTTAAGATCCTATTAAGCGGCGTCAATTGCCAGCTTGGATTCGTGAAGGTCTTGAAAAAATGGAAAAAGAAAAGCTAAGAGCAGTTGAACGTGAAAAGCAAGAAATTCTGCGAAAGCAAGAATTAGAAGCTAGAAAAAAAATTGAAGATGAAGCTCGCGCAGTTCTTAATCCTAGCAAGAGTAAATTTGTAAGTAAAATTACAAGTTTTCTAATAAAAAATAAATATCTAAAATTTTTATTTTTTTAAGGATTCTGATTCGGAAAAAGAAGCCACTGAACACGAACTAGATGACGATAACAAAGACAGTAATAGCAATGAAGAGAAACAATCGACCAAAGGTAGTAGCGGTCAGCGTAGTCCCGATCTTATAAGACCCAGAAAAAGTCGTTTTCAAGATGCTTCCTCGCCTGTAGTTCCTTCTCGTGCTTCTAAACGCAAAGAAAAAAGCCCTGATAACGTTGTTCCATTTGCAAGTTCAAATACACGGCTGAGCAAAGAAGAAATGTTGCAAAATTTAGTAAGTTGAAAATCATTAAAGGCAAGAATTAAAACAGAATAATTATTATCTTACTCAAATAAAATTTGCTTAGATGCTCAAAGTTCGGAGATCTTTAACAGAAATATTACTAGAGGTGACAAATGATGAAATTGGTTCTGTGTGTAAAGAGGTTTGGAAACGCTACACAACTAAAGGTATTAAAGGACTTGAATATTTTAAAAAATTGCTAAGCTGACGCCATAATTGACTTTATCAGCGATTTTTATGACAATTCATACCTGTGATATATACATATTTATATCTCAAATATGTTAATATATTTTTTAAGCGCTTCTTGTTAGCTGTAAATATGTTTAAAAATAATTAAAGTATATACATTTCTTTTTTAAAATAATTTGTTAAGATGCTCATTTTGAACAATCAAAATCATTTTTAATAATTCAAAATATTATCTATTAGTCAAATATGTAAATAATGAATCCCTTTAATATTAAGATTCATAGCTAAATAATCACAATTTAATATTTAATTATCAAGTTAAATATTAATTTATTTATAATTTTTATTAGATAATATCAATTGACAATTGCAAATGTAAAATTTTTTATAAATACTTTCTATTAAAATATTACTATTTTCTTTTTAATAATTAAAAAATAAGAGATGTTATGACAAGCACAACAAAATGTTAAAATTCACATTAACATCTCGGTATTATTTGTAAACGAATTTAAACTGTAAAAATATACATCGAATTAGACAGCTAACGTGAATTATGAGGGTAAAATATAGTATATATAAGTGGACACTTCTCCTAACCAGAATAATGAAAAAGCTGAAAATAGTTGCATGATACTGTTTATAGCGACTTTTTTCGCAGAGCAGTAACTCGCCTCATTAAAAATAAATCATGTGTATCTTATAAGCTTCTACAGGAAAGACCTTTAACCAAACAGCTGGCAACACGGCTCCAGTTGCCCAGATCACTCGCAAGCTCGGTAAGTTTCAACGGCGATTTAAATAGGGAACAGATATCACGTCGTAGACCGAACACAATTTTTCCTGATCCGGAAAAAAAATATAAAAAAAAAATAAACAAAAAAATAAAAAAAAAAAAAGACCGTTGAGACGTTTGGTTTTGTACGTTCGAGCTCGTTAAACCTCGTGCTAGCCGAGCGAGACGAGTCTTTTCCCTATTTTAACTCCCGTATATATTTATAAAAATACACATTGTCCCGCCGCTTGCGTTATACATTCTCTTAGCGTGCGAGCCGGCCACTTTCAAGTTGGTGCTTTGGAATGAGAATTGCCCATTGCATTATAGGCTTGGGCATTTATGATGATAGTAGCAGCGAGTCTGAGGAAGAGGAGCCTAGCCAGAACGAGACGTCGCTGCTTACGACGCAACAACAAGCTCCAGTGGCCAACGAAAACGATAGCGATGACGAGCTAAAGGTGAGAGGAGTTTGAGTCTGTACTTGAGTAGATTGTAAAATGAAAATAAAACATATATTTAACGTTATGATTAATTTTGCAGGAGACTCTGAGACGCAGACAACAGGCTTTCCGTAAAACCGAAGCTGAAATCGAGGCTCGGCTGGCACGTGAAGAAGAGGAGGAGGAGCAACGCGAAGAGGAGGACGAGGAGGATGACGAACCGTCGAGAAGAAGGAGTCAGTCGATTGAGCGTGGAGATGAAAGACGTAAAAGGGATGAGGATTCGGTAAGGGATGACCATAGCTCTAGAGAAAAGAAAAGAAATAGGACTGACGGAGGAGGAGGAGGAGTTGGTAGAGGGTTTGATGGTGAAAGAAGTCGCGTAAGGAAGGATAATTATACGGGTAATACTAGCTGCTCCGAAACAGGTATGTCTTGCATTGTGTTATTATCAATATTAGAAAATAATGATATGAAAAGAATGAAAGAAGCAGAGCCTGCTTTTTGCATAAAAGCAGCCTCTGGTCCAATATCACTCACTTTGGCATTAAATCTCCAATATAGTTGACAATGAGAAAGATACGGTTTATGGTGATGGTGGTGGTGTTGGTGGTAATGAGAGAAAATCATCGGACATTCGATCGCAAGTCAATGCCGCTGCTGGTATGGCAAAATCATTCTCAAAGAAGTTGGACCGTCGACGCGCCGGTCGGCTAAACGACGAGGGCAACGACGGCGACGACGACGAGGACGACGACGATAACTCGTCTGCCTCGACGAGCACAAGCCTATATAATTCAGCTAAACGGACTGGCCGAACCGATAGTGCTAGCATTAAGGACAGCAACAAAAGTTTTTCCTCGCGCGCCAAGAAGCACTCGTCGCGTCACTCGAAAGAACGATCCACCAGTAGCAGTCGATCCAAGAGCCTCCGAGGCAAGCGCTCTTCCTCGCGGGAGGGTTCACACGACTCGTCCCGTTCGTCAGTACGGCCTGAAGGGTCAGTGATCGGTGCGGGTGTAGTCAAGAATGCCGCAGCTGTAGCTGGTAGCAGCAGCAACGGGAGAACCGAAATGGGCAGGCGTCACAAAGCCAAGAGGTCTTCCAGTTCGCGCTCTGGGGCATCGAGGTCTGGGGGCTCGCGTTCAAGGTCAAGCTCGAGGCCGCGCGGCGGCGGTCGGCACAAGCGCTCGCGCTCGGGATCGCGCAGACGCAGGCGTGCCAGTCGAGATCGCTCGCACTCGCGGACTCGCTCGCGCTCAAGGTCGCGTTCCCGGCGCAAGCGCTCGAGATCGTCGGCCCACAGCCACCGGAGCGGGGCCGCACGTCGTCGGGAGGACACGCGCTCGAGGTCACCGACAAGCCGCTCGCGTCGTTCGCGTTCGAGACGTTCCAGCTCGCGGCGCACCTCGAGGTCCAGACGCTCGCGTTCACGGCGTTCGCGATCCCGCTCCAGGGGTTACAGACATCACCGATCACATCGGCGTAACCGAGACGGTAAGAAGTCATCGCATCGATACCAGGACTGAAACTACGACTTTATACCCCAAAGGTTGTATGCATCGATTAACCTTTTTTTCTCATATTGTTTACTATTTTAATGACGATATCGAGTTATAATATCGCTTCCTGTAGATAAAATCCGTTTAATTTGTTTATCTTTTTTTTTTTACATTTACTATTTAATTTCTTTCCTATTGTATCCTTAGCTTCTTCAAGAACACGAATTTTGAGGGATACGTTTTGTACATTACTTTTAGTGTAAACTTCTACTAAATTATAAATTTGTGTATATATAAATTAAGTAAGGAAAACTTGAGTGAATAAAAAATTAAATGCTTCTCAGATCCCAAAATATTTCCTACTTTCCTTTAAGCGTAAAAAATTCCATTTCTATAATGAACTAATCTATTTTGAGTGGTTCTTTTTATATACTTGCAGAGTTAAATATTTGCCCTAATTTATTTGTTATAACAAACGATAGTCAATGTTATTAAAACGTACTAAATTTACTGTTAACATTACGAATTTCCAAACACGATTTCATTCAACAGATTCTTAAATATTTTTGTCAAAACAGTTTGTTCAGACTTATTGCTTACAACTTTTTCTTTTTTTGTTTTTTAAAAAATATATTTCTTATAAATAATTTTTAAGCATTGTTAAATTAATTTCTTTCATCTTCAAATAGACATTACGAGAAAAAAATAGGCTTTATAATTTAGTGCCAATCAAATGTAATTAAAATTTTTACAATATTTGTTAGCATACTTGATTCTCTTGAAATAAAATTCACAATATTAAATAAGTATATCAAAATTGTTACACACTTTTTTATTTTCCTGATTCCTTGAAAAAAAAAAGTAATAAGAAGATTTTTATATAACAACTTTATGTCAATTATAAAGAACACATTAATTTTAATATTAATAATTAATTTAATTATTTAAGAAATGATACTTTTGTAAACAATAAAAATTGCAATAATTGCATTTACATTTTACAATAATTACATTTTACAATTTCCATAAATTTTGCAATATTTAACAGTAAATTCATATATTTTTATTAATTAAAAAATCTATTCTTAATTCTGTAATTAAGATAATTTTATTTGACGTAAACAATTAAAATCGGTATTATTATGTTGATGATTAATTAAAAATATCGTTTATTTTTTTTTCAATTTTTTTTTTTTTTTGCAAGTAAAAAACTACCTTGTCAAGAATGTCTTTTTTATTTTCAGGGCTTTCTTAATAATTTGTTCCATGCATCTTTACTTTGACACCAAAATCGGCGTAATTTGTTTTATAAGACTCGTCCTTCGCATCGATGTTGTTGTTATCAAACCATTGTAATTAAATAAACTCTGCATTAATCGATACATGTTTAATAGTCGTAAAATACAAGTTTTTTTTTTCTAAAGTTTCTCAAAAGTAACTAGAGAATAAGAATAATATTGTATTTACTATTATTTCTAATAATAAATTGTAAAATTATTACATAAATGGTTTTTAATATCTTTATTATAAATACCTTATTTCCTTTTAATAATTGTTTCTTTATTAAATTATTGTTTTATCACATTAAGCTTGCCTTAAACTACAACTTTGATTTTAAAGTTTGTTATTAAAAAATTACTTTGCAAATAAAAACAGTAAACATTAAAAAAAATACATTTTTATTCTGCAGAACAGTTTAAAGCTTGATCTAAATCAGCAATAAGATCTTTTTCTGTTTCCAGTCCAACCGATAATCTTATAAGTTGATTATTAATTCCAAGTCTAGCTCTTTCATCCAATGGTACAGAATCGTGTGTCATTAAAGTTCTATAAAAATAAATTTATCTATTTTACAACTTTATCAATATTTTCGTACAATTTCAACTTTCAAAATTAAATTTTTTTTTTATTCATTAATTAAAACAAAAAAGATTAAAAAACACTTACGGCAAAGCTGCTAATGAATTATAACTACCAAGAGATCCAGCTAGGGTGAACACTTTTAAAGCATCTAAAAACTTATTAGCATCTCCTTTAATGTAAATTGCAACCATACCACTATGACCTGACATTTGTTTCATTGCAATTTCATGTTGAGGATGCGATGGCAAAACTATATAAATTTCATAAAAATATTGATTTAATCATTTATTCAACAATCAAAATCATTATAATAAAATTCACAAAAAAAAATAATAATAATAATAATAACTTACGAGGATGATAAACTTTATCTACCAAAGGATGAGACTCCAAAAATTTGGCTACAGCTAATCCATTTTTCATGTGCTGTTGCATTCTTATTTCCAAAGTTTTTAATCCTCTGTTAATTAATGCACAATCGTATGGGGATGGAACGATACCCAGTGCTTCAAATAAGTATTTACAATAATTAATTTAACAAACTACTCAATGTTAAAAAAAAATCAGCCTTAAAACCATTCTAGCATCGTATTACTCAAGAAATTATTTACAATGCGTTTTGACTTAAAAAAAATATTTTTAAAAAGTATATTGTATAAAAAGGACTAGGATACAAAATCATTTCTTCAAAACTTTAATTTGACTAATTTTTAATTCTCCTTTGCAAATCTATGTCAGCAACAACGTGTGTGTAATCAAACGTTAGATTAATTATAAAATTATTAAAGTCAATTTTGCAATATTCTCTTGGACAAAAATTTTCTTTATTTATTTAATCACATATTTTAAGAAAAAAATTGTGGCCCAAGCTCAAAAATTAATGTAATTCCATTTTTTCACAATACTCGAAATTCAGCATACTTATAAAATGTATCTCAAAGTTAACGATAAATATACCGTAATATTATAATTATTCATTGATAACTTTTTTTCGTTAATAAAATATTTTTTGCTCACCTAATACTAGAAATTGTTGGAAATGCCCGCAGAAAATACAAAACTAAATTTTGCCTTACAAATAATTACTGAACCGTATATTGACCATGTAAATCTTGCTAGCCATCGAGACCAATACAAATATTGAAAAAATCTAATTGATAACTCTTAATTCTTTTTTTACACATAAAAAAAAAAAAAGAAACTACATTCCTTACGGCCTTTTATTTTTTCTGCGTAACAATTATGAAGCTTTCTTGTTTTAATGAATTAGACAGTAATTAAGCCAAACAAAATTTAAAATGTCTGTTTCATATTTATTAAAAATTTTTCCTATATTTATCTTGACCTACATACATTTAAAACTATTTGAAAAAAATTTCATCATTGACCAAATGTTTTTGGTTTTTCTTTTCTTGTGAACATATGAAATAGAAATAACTTATCTTATGAGTTCAATATTATCTTAAGTATAATATGTATAATTTATATTTTAGGTATACAAAATAAATGTGAAGAAAAAGAAATTTATGTAAGTTTATTATAAATATATAAGATAAAATGTGAAAATGAATAATTTTTTTTATTTCATTCAATAAATTATAATAAAGATATTAAATTTACAAAACATTTATTAAGCCTGACTAAATATTGACTTTACTACTTGCAATCCTAATTAAGTCCTTTCCTATTGCATAGATAAAATAACAAATACTACGTAGCCTTTAATATTCAATACCTAAATCAAAGACAAGTGAATAAATTTTGCAATATTTCTGTTATTTAAATGATTAAACTTTTCGAGATTAACTCAAATCACAGCAAAAACAAAAATTCCAAAGTATAAAAGAGATAAAAAGATAAAAATATGAAATGTAACATTGTATAGATATTTTTTTACATATTTTAATGAAAAATATATATGCCTGTAATGTTTAATTTTATTTTTATTTTAACACGAATAAAATTTAATTATTTAAATTTTAAAGGTTACTATGGCTTCAAAAATTAAGGAAATTATGAAAAATGTGCTACAATTAAATCAATTGTAAAGCTGTGCATAATATTTATTTTATTTATTTACATGCATTGATCAGTTTATATCAATTACAATAATTCTTCTCCCCTTTTTTTTTAAGAGTACACAAAGACATCATCATATAGAAAAACAAAGTTTTCAATCTTTATACAAGTTAAACATAAAATATAAAGCTTTTAATTTTCTGACGCTCTCACATATATATTTAAACATTTTTTGTCAACCCGATGCAAATTTTCATAGCACTACAGTTCCAAGCTTTGCCACTAACTATACAATGAGATCCATTACGTGTATTATACGTATTCAGATAGTTAAATTCATACGGAAAGGTTGTCTCTAAACTTTTTCCTATTATACCATTTTCATTCGCTAATTGGACACCATACAATGTTTCAACTGAAGATATTTGTCGCATGTAAAACAATAGCATATTATTATTACCAGATAATTTTTCTACTTTCATATCATACATATAGTGTTCACGTGGCAAATACATTTCATTAAACAGTTTCAGATCTGAGTCAAAAGATAAACATTTAATTGGAGCCAAAAGTGGCTGTTCTGTGCAAACAATCAACCCTTCAAGATCGGCTGAGTACGTGATTTTCTCATATCCACGATAAGGTCCTAATTCATGTTTTTTAACAATAGCGAAATTCGAATCTAATTTAAGAATAGACATTTTATGCTGAGGTTCGATCTCATTAGATGTAGCATTATTTTCAATTAATACGTGATAATACCCAAGTGTTGGATCATATTTTTTTGGCATAATCAACGGATATTTTTTGTAGTTATAAGTCGAAGGCATAACGTTTATTGGGCTTTCCTCCTTGCCATCATCACTATATCTAGCCCTCCAATAAGTACTAGTCTCTTTATTAAGATAGACCACATCAAAGCTATTCTCGTACGGTAATATTAATTGGTGTACAAAAGTAAGATTTTCAGTTTTTGGCAATTCCTTAATATCATGATGTATCGTATCAATTATCATAATGTTATGAATCTTGTCACTACGGTATGCGTGCTTCAGAGTTGTTTCACGACTGGCAATCACGATTTTACCGTTGCCTAGGGCTACAGCGTAAAGTCGATTATACAGAAAATCTTCTTTGTTTTCTATCGTAAAATTACAGCCTAATGATCTTTTTTTCTGATAGTCTACCTTGATAGTATCATATTTATTTATATAATTTTTATCGATAGTAATTTCGATAATGTCGTCCAAAGCAGCATTATAAATTGGATCTAGTTTGATTGAATATTTATTGTCACAGGATTTTTCTGATTGATGTTTTGACCAGTTTGGGTCCAAAAGTGATATGCTATAATTTGATTTTACTTCGTTGATGCATTGACCTTTACGAACCAACAGTGCAGCAATGCTGATTAACAGATATTTCTTGATCAAGCTAATGCTGAAATGAAAATTTTTTATTTACTTAATGTTCAAAACTATATAACTAAGTTAAAATAAATACATTAAGAGCAAATTTTCCATACATATGTGCAAAAACACAAATAAGATCGTTTTATGGTTAAAAAAAAAAATTGACAATGTCAATTTTTCGTTTTTTGCCGTCAATCAATTCACATATTTATGAAAATATGTGAATTGAAGACAAAAAATTAAAAATCAAAGGTAGGAATCTGCGCTGGTATAAGGCATGCCCTTAATATGCAAGAAAGTTTCTTAAAAAATGAAGTGCGAAAATTAAAAAATGGCGCTAAAAAGTAGAGTATATAGCCAAAATATGTCATATTATGAAAATTAACTCCTTTTAACAAGTACAACGAGACCTCCAAGTTTTGTTTGATTCCATAACTCCTATCAAAAGTAATCTCAAAATTTTAATCAAGCCCCGGTCTCCCCTACTTGGCTCTTGAATCGAGGTTTTTTTTTAATCCTTAGATTGTATACGTAAAGATGAAAATAATGGTTAGTTTTTAATTTATGTGACAAACTTTTTTAAGCAACTGAACTTTTTTGCATTGAAACTACATGTGTTAAAAATTTACAAAACTTGAAATTTGTACTTTTTCACGTATATATTTTTTTTTTTTTTCAATAAAGGTATTAAAACGATTTAAGGACTTGAAATATTAATGAAAATCAAAAAGTTAGAGTGACAAAGTAAAAAAAATTACATAATTTTAATCGCTTACCAGACAAAACTACTTTCTTTTTTAATTTGCAAATTTAAAAAACGGATTGAAAAAAGGATAATAAATTACTATTATACTTACTCCATGATGACAAAATATATACATCAAAGCAGATGAAATGTAGATTTTGCTCTGACCCCTTTGACAGCTGTTAATAATTTTTATTACAATTAATGAGATTTTAGTTTTTTTTTTACATTTAAATAATCTGTTTTTTTTCCGAATTTCACCTAATTTTTAGTTAACAAAAATGATTTCTTACCTTTGAGCGTATAGTTCTATACTTTTTAATATTTGGAATCAAAGAGAACTTCAATTTCAAACGATTGGAAAAGTCTAAATTTGATAGTACCTTCTAACAATCTTATTTATAAGGCTTTATCTTGAAGTCAATTAGAAAAAATATACCTACTGCTTATTATAGTATTCAATTCACTTGAACAAATAAAGACGTAAAATGAGCAAGTTGTAGGGGAATGTCGTCTTGTATGGCCACCCATATAGCTATTTTGCTTGTAACTTTTAAACGGATGGACCAATTTTCAGTTATAAAAAATGATTTTGTGCGTTGGTCACTTTTCTAACACCAGAAAAAGTTTCGCGACCTTATCCGTGCTAGAAATGATTTCATAGGCGTTTTTCTTACTTTTATAAAAGTACGGTTTTTGGGTTTGGTGGATTTATCAAAAATAGTACGTTTTAAAATATTTTTATAAGTTATATCAGCTAATAACTACGTATACAAGCTAATTTATTTAAAATTCACATTTTAGAACATAATAACGCCTACTAAAACGTTTTCTGTCGGCAAACCATATGTTATTCATAATTAAAGGTATTTAAATGATTTCAAATCGTTACAAACAGAGTTGAATTTTATGTTTAAATATATCCATTGAAAAAAATAGGGCCATACTCGACGCCACTAATTTTTTAGCATATGAAATCTAGCTCCACGTATGTATAGAAAGCATATTAAAACATCAGCAAGGCTTGGATTCGCTCTTAAAGAATTGCACTGTAAGAAAAAAAAATGTTTTGAATATAATGTTGCTCGGGCGGTATAGGGCAAGGTGTAAAATTTATCTTTCGTCACACAAGCAATATAGCATACACATTATATTTTTGTGCATAACTTTTGAGGCATCAAGCGTCAATTATATTGATCTCGGATTACATTTAACTAACTTGCCAAAAGGCAAATAATTTGTCAAGTCGAATAGCGCGATATAGTTTGGGAAGCGAGAAACGCTGGGTGGGCCATACTGTACGACACTTCCCTATATTCTTATTTACGTTTCTTAGGTGATTGTACAAATACAGTATACACAAATGCTATTAGGTAAAAAACAATCTTCAAAAACATGACGTAAAACTAACTATATTACGTCAATTAGATAAAAAAACTTGATACTGCACAAAAACAAATTTCAAAAATTTTAATAAATTTAACAAAAATGTTTTTACTTTAAGAATAATAAAACACGATTATAACTGAATTGTGTAAAATAAAATTAGTAAAATCTAATAATGTCATGAATGATATTAGTAACTAGAGCGACTATAGTGCGTTGGAACTTGCAAATTAAAAACCGCTGCTAACTGCATTAGCAGAATGCTTTCTCAAAGACTTCTGACAAACAAATTTGATAATATATAAAATCTCAATTTTTCATTTCTTTAAGAAAGAAAAAATCTAAAATTAATATGATTTATTAAAATATTTTCTATTTTTGATTTGTTTCAAACAGCACTT
>JAPYZE010000103.1:0-143109 GCA_030522805.1 Leptomastidea abnormis | reverse complement strand
TATATACACACCCTTACTCCACACGCGGTCTTGTACTCTATACTGTATACCTACTGTCTCTTTTATATGTATGTGTGTAAGGGTGTAAAAGCAAGAGTGAGAAAGGTGAATACGTACATATACTAGCAAAAGTGAGTTGAAGGGGATTGGTCGGTAGGTTGGTAGTTTTCTACCCCCCCATCGATTGACCTTGCCAACCAATCGGAACGCTTGAATGTCATCCCTCTACTGGCTTGTTGGTAACGCCTACTTTTGGTAGTAAGGAAGGGAAGGAAGAGGCGTTGTAGGGGTGTGAATGTAGTACGAGAGCGAGCTTTTCGTAAATATACGTATATGCTTGTCTACTCGTAGTCTATGTGTGTGTGTGTGTGTGTGTGTGTGTGTGTGTGTGTGTGTGTGTGTGTGTATTTGTAAATGCGACATTGTCGTATAACGAGTTGACGATGCTACTGCTGCAGCTACCACCACCACCACTGCCACTACTACTATTACTATAACTACCTACGACTACAACTATACTTGGAATATACCTACGACGACAACGACGACAGCGACGTATAGCGACTGTAACAACTTTTGGATGAGCTTCCACTATACACGATGAGGCTTGCTATACTCCGCTTCAGAAAAGAGAGGGGAAAACTGAAGTGCTCTCACTCGTCTCGACAGCATATATATAGCGGATGCAGTTATTATATATATACGTATATAGGTATATCCTCTCCGCACCATTACCATCCCTCTATCTCTCTTATTCTCCTCCAAAGCGTATATAGCAGCCTCTTTCTCCCTTACCAGACTATACCACCGAGGTTAGCTCTCTTGCGTATCCAATTCCAACTACCACCAGCCCTCCCTTACCTCCCTTCCACCCTCAACCAACCGCGTGCACTTATCTTCAACTGTAGACGTACATATATACCTACACGCGAGTCGACTTCTCCCTCTTACTTTACCCCTCTTTTTCACTGTGTGTGTGTATGTAGGAGTGAGTATGTATATACGCAAAAGGGGGATGAAAATTACGCGCTTCTATTCTCACCTACATACTTACACACTTCCTCTCCGTACAGTATTATAATCTCGCATCTAATACATACACTCATACACATACACAGTCATGTGTTAGAAACGACGTTGACGGCAAGAACGACAGCAACAGCAGCAGCACGTCTCATACTCTTCAACTAACCAGCAGAGATCAAGCTCTATATATTCTGCCACCACCAAAGCTGGTAGCCACTACTCTTTACCTATCATCAACCTTCCCCAATATCACCCACACTTTTTTTTTTTCCCCCCGCGGGATAGGCACGATCCCCCCCCCCCCCCCCCCCCCACTCCCTCGCTTTCCACTTTGGTGCTAAGGGTAGTAAACGCGCGCGCATACGTATACACACACACACACACACACACTCAAAAAGAGAGAAGAAGAAGAAGAAGCAGTTCACGTTCTTTCTCTATCGCACACACACTCTTTTGCTTACAGTATACTTCTCTTCTCCCCCTTGACAGTATACAACTATATACGACGACGACGACGACAGTGTTTTACCGGGTAGGTATAGCTGGGTGAGCGAGCGATAGAAGAGCCACCAACACCACCACCACCACCATCACTAAACTTCTCTTTCTCTCTCTCGCCCTTGACAAGCGTCAAGCCAGCCCTGCTTCTCTCCCCCTCCTACCCGTCACTACTGGTACTTCTGCTACTATACCCCCCATCGACGGCGACCGGCGCACGCTTTTTCGGCATTCGCGAGAGATCCGCAGCACTACGCGACCGGCAGCTGGCCCGTCCGCAACCGGCGGACCACACGATCATTTCCCCCTGACGTTTCTTTACTTATCCAGTAGCCGCCCTTACACATACATATACAGATAGATGTATCCTGAGGATGTCAGAAGATCTAGTGTGAACAATTATACTTGAAGTGGTGAATTTTGTTTTCTGTTTCGTTGTGTAGGATTTCACTACCTGGTATATAAGTTGTGCGAGGTTAAAGCTTGTGATGGATTCAATGATGTACTGTTGATGGTGTTTTGGATGATGATTGGGATATTTAAGGATTGGTAGTGATATGAGAAGCTGATGGTGATTTTGGAGAAGTTTTGAAGATGGAAATTATGTGAGTGGAACAATGATGGATTGTGTTGGAAATGTATTGACGTGAGTGTGAAATTAAGATAATACCTGAATATTGTGAATTTAAGGAATTATTGAGTTATTTCAGTAATTTTAGCCTGTGATTAATAATTAAAATGAGGACTTGTGCAATTAAATAGTTTGAATGACTATTAATCTAAGTAAAGAATAGTTGAAAAAAATATTGATCAAATACTAGCAATGATAATGAATAATAGAGAAGTGATTACAACTGGGAATAACCTCGCAATACTTGTCCGACGGCTAAAATTGAATTTTGTGAATTACAATAATTTGTTAGGATTACAAGTGAATAACAGACTTTATTTAGAAAAATGAGAACTATCAGTTTTTCAGTGACAATTATTAAGAATAAATATCAAAGATGATGTCACGATTGATGTTTGGATTATCAGGATTTCGCAATTTGCGAATTATTGGTTTTAGCATATATACAATTAATCATAACCGAGTGTGATCTGATAAAGTGAACGATGATATTGTTAGTGTTTTATGATAAAAATTAAAATTGTATGACGTTTTAATATTAATTATTAATGTGCAAAGTGGATGTGAGATGCAATTTTAGAATATTTGAAGAATAAGATTCTACTTTGATTAATGGATCGTTTGAATTGTCAAAAATACAGTGCAACAGTGAATAAACAATAGTTTCAATTGACCTGTCAAAATGACATTTCAATCCACTGTTAATTATCAGCTCTTCAGCATTTAAAAAGATTCAAGACAATCCGTCTTTAATCTTGAAATCCATCTAAAACCACTGACTAGCAGTAACCGAAACCTTAGAACCATAAAATCCAAAAAATTCAAAATGTCAGGTGAAACAGAAATCGAAGTATCCGTTGTATCAGAAGAGGACTTAGACCTCGAAACATCTCGAGGCAGTCCAACACCAGGTGATCTCCTACTACAAGACGGTAAAAATGGCAAATCAAGTTGTCTATCAGCGACGGCCAACGCCTTTGGTTTCGACGTTGCAAAAGCAAGTCTGCGTCCAGCTTGCAACGCCCAGTATACTTCCTTCAGTATTTCCAGCATCCTAGGACGCAGCGAATCACCACCGTCGGATTCAGCATCAGGTGGTAGAGCTTCGCCAATTTCAAATCATCAACATCATCAACATCATCATAGACCTCGGTCGCAAAGTCCAAGACGAATTGCTTCACCTGCAACGTTAAGGCATGGTAAAGCTGAGGGTAATGGTACGAGTTTAGCTGGTATTGCTACTAGTGCTGGTAATAGCGCGCCTAGTCCACTTACTGTTAGTTTTGCTGGACCTGAACCTAATCATCCACTTATTGGACATCAAGCGAGTACTGATATTATGTTGTCAAGGTAAGATTTGTTTTTTTTTAAACTGTTTTTGGTTTTTTTGTTTTTGATTAATGATTTAGTTTCGTGAAGTAATTGTAAGAGTGTTTATAATAGTAATGTAAAAAAAGAAGTTTTATTTTTTTATTAAAAATTTATGAAACAATATTTTTCTAAAATAATGTCTTTTTAAAATGAAATTATCACAACTTTACATAACAAAAGTTTAATTTTATTTTATCAACCGCTCCATAAAAAATTAAACTAACTTTCAACACCATATAAACTGTTTCTTTCAACACACAAAAAAAATAATATTAAATTCAATTTTCCATACAATTTTGAAAAAAATAATAAAAAAGTCTCACAGCCTTTTTACCTCTTTTATAACATCATCATTTTAATTACACTTTGTGTCGTTATACGAAGCTCATTAACCTCGCTAACAACACTTAAATATCTCGTCATCCACGACACATACACACACATGCAAAGAGAGCTTTTCTTTTGTAACCCGAGGCATAAATCTCGGTGAATACAATTTTGATGATAATACTTTAAAAAACTTGGGTTGTTAAAAGAAGCCTCTTAGACAAGAGTATATAGTACGTAGTAAACAGCCCGACGGCTAGTACAATAACGTGTCGTGAATATTTCAATTGACACATTTTCTAACGTCTAACAAAAGTTTCATTTTTACTATTCAAGTACTCTGTAAGTGAGTTTTCTGTTTTTGTCTCTGTCTGTCTTTAGTTTCTTTTTGGTATTTATTCCACGTCTGTATATTAAGCTCAGCTTTTTATCTTTGTTCAGAAGATTGTTGTATGTTTGAAAGAAATTTAAAGAATCAGTGTTTGAAAAGTTGAATATTTTTCCATTAAAAATAATTATTTTAAATGGAAAAAGTAAATAAATATTTTATTAATTAAGAAAACCATAATACCAACAATCTCTTCTATATTTTCCAGCGTACATCCCACCAATCGATCTACCAAATTAACTTTCCAATCCAACTACCCTTTCCTCTCTATCTCTATTTTCCAACAAAACTCATCGCTTCAATTTGCTCTCAAAGCCACAAAAAATCACAAAAAAGAAAAAAAACAAGACCAAAGTTACCAGGCAAACGCGTAGCTCAATATTAATAACCTCACCGACATATATATATTCACAAGAGCTTGAAAGCTCACTTATACATAAGGTACATAGGATAGATCAAGAGAGCGGCAGGTAGATAGGTATAGATAGTTTATATAAAGGATCCTTTGAGTTCAGGTATAGTAGGTACGGGTGTATATATAACGGGAAAAACGCCGAGTTCAATTTTCCGTGAATAAAAAGCAAGCGAAAGAGAAAGAAAGATACGACGAGTATATGGCATGCATATACTATATATATGTATAGAAAAAAAAAAGTCGTACTAATCTGCAGAAGAAGGCATTGACTGCGGGTTCGAAAGGATAGTAGATATATAGAAGGAGTAGGAAGAGCAAATGCGCAAGCTCTCCTAACTCACCCCTCTCTTTTTTTCTTCTTCTTCTTCTTCTTTCTCACCGAACTGGTATTGATCAAAAAACTTTTGTCGATGCTCTCTCACTCTTGCATTTTTCTCTGCTCCTTTTACGCTTACCCTCATCGGCAAAATAAAAAAAAAAAAGATAGAAGATAGTAGCGTATACGCGCGCGGTCCATTCGACTGCTTTGAAAAAGCCGCGACTACACAATATATAGGTAAAGTGTATAGTTTCCGTTTTTTTGGGTTTTCTTCGAATTTCTCATCTTTCGCATACGGCGTCGGCCCTTTTCCTTTTGGTATATATATCTCAACTTTTGTGATATCGCTTTTTTTCCGACCGCACGTTGATATGTATCACTTGACGTTTCTCGACTGTGTGTATAGCTTCTTTACACCACTACTTTCTTTCATACAAAAGCTCTTATTATTATTCTTTTTCGATTTATTACCTATCTCTAACTTCAATGTTATTCTACTTAATATCCAATATAAAATCTAACTAATTCCATAGTAATCATATTTATTTAATCAAATTCACACGAATAGAGCAGATATCTGTATGCACAAACTATTCAATAATTTAACGCGAGAGAAATCGATTCTCACATACATACGTAAATACAATACATATTATATCCTCTTTCATTCATTTATATCCGTAAATACTCTCTCGAGCGATTATTCTCGATTCTCTCGCTCACATATATACACCTACATATGCATAGACATATACATACACCTCGCATACCCTATCCCTCTATCCTAACAAACATTATTACTTTAGAGCAACTTTAATCACATCAAGCGTCAAATGGATCTTAATTAGCGTGTGTGCTGTTAAATAGCACGAAACGTAATTAACGAATAGAAGGGGAATAGCTTCAATGTGACGAGTGTGGTAGTAGGTAGTAGTATAGGGTGAGGAAAAGGTAAAGGGGGAGTTTAGATCAAATCATACCGATAACAAATGAAATGAAAGTACACCAATGTGTGTACGCCCTTCTTTTTTTTCCTTTCTTTCTTTTCGAATCTGATTTTTATCTATGGTAATTGTTACGGGTGTGTCTCTCTATCTACTCTGATGCTACGATTCGATTTTAACTTTATTTGTAAGGGGGTAACTTTTGTGTGTATGGTGTGTATGGTTTTGAATCTTTTGGGTATATAGTATGCTGATGTGTTTTGATCGATGCCTTACCCCGTCTTTTATTGTTCGAGAACTTTGGGTTTCTCTGTGATGATCTTTTTTTCCTCTGGTTTTTGTTCTGTGAATGTGAATTCCGTAGGGATTTGTGGATAGAGTAATTGTGTGGTTTTTTTTTTTTTTGCAAAATGATGGTTTTGACATTTAGTTGGTTGGAAGATTTTAATCGGATTTTTGATGTACGTATTTATTTGATTATTAGATAAAGTTGAGAGTAAATTGTAAAAAATTTTTGGTGAGATAGTTTTTAATTTTTAGCTGGAATAAAAAAAAACTGTGACGATCGAGTTTAAATTTATATTTTAAGCGTATAACGATTACTTGTTGAATTAAAAATAAAACGTTAATAACATCGGTATTTACTTGGTAAATAAAAATACTCACACGAACGTAAAAATTAATTAAATAAAATAGTTTTTCCATCTATAAATAAGTACCTACGTCAAAGCTAATCGTTGCTATGTAAAAAAAAAGAAGCTTTACAGTTTATTTTTATTTCCAAAAATAGCTAAAATCAAAAAAAAAAAGAAAAAAAAACAATTTAAAAATAATACCAAAAAATCACTTATATAAAATATAAATGTACATATATTCCTTCATACATTGACTTCCTCATCATAAAATTCAAGACAAAAATCTCAAGCACATTATAGACACATACATACACTTAGAAATAGATTAATCATAAGATACATACACACATTCCCCTTACCAGTAATATCCCTAAAGTAAAGCTCAAAAACCAAATCCCATAATAAGACCTATGCGATAATCCCCTTTACTCTCTCTCCCAACTTTCTCTTTCTCTCTTTTGCCACCTCTTTTATTTACCCATCCCTTAAACTCAATACTTTGAGCTTCATATAACTTCATATAGGATGATAGATCGAAAGATACAGACCAAAGACCAAAAGGAAAGCTGAGAGCATATATATATATAGGGTAGAAAGATAGAAAGAGCAAGGACGAGAATGACTATGGGTGCTAGCCCAGCTGTTATTAAATGAGACAGCCTAATAGGCCCATTACGCGGCTGGCCGATCTATATCCCTCCTTCCTTCTCTCTTACTTTTTCTCTCATCCTACTCACCCATCCACCCACGCACTCACTCCACTCTACTCTCTTCCGTATATAATGTAATCTCGGTCGGCTATCACCCATACTCTCTTACTCTATAACGCCCACACATTCTCTCTCTCTCTCTCTCTCCCTTATAATATAGTCTCATCACCCTTACATATACATATATATACACATCTCCCACATCCCCTCTGTGTAGCTTGAGCTTTCATCTGTGGACGATTTTATTACTACGCTATGCGACCGAGACTGACACGCGTATATTATGTTGTTGGCGCGTGTACTGATGAGGATCGACGCTGATGGCTTAATGAGTCGGAGAGTGTATATATATATATATGTACTGATATGTATCATGTATGTATGTGTGTGTAGTACCGCAAAATGATATAGGTTGCCGATGTTCAATTTGTCTCGATAATATCCGGGAATAGAAAAGATTGGATGGATTTGTGTATGTGTGTAGGTGTGTGTTCTTTGATATATGATATGTATGGATAGTAGGTAGAGTGTGTACTTAGTTATGTGAATATTCAATTTTCGATGTAAGTGTTGACTATTTGGTTACTTTTCTTGATCTAGTGTTACAAGAAAAATGATGTAATTTGTAAATTCCTTTTATTTATTTTATTTATCAAAATATTGACAAAAATATTAAAAATATAAAATAGAGAAAAATTAATCAAATAAGTGTAAAGATAATTAATTGACAAATCGTAAGTCAAATTAAGAATAGAAATAAAATAAAAAAAAAGCTATCATCACAAGAACATAAGCAGCCCAAAGGCATATAAATACTCCCAAATCACACTTAACTCACACAGTCCAAAAAAAAAAAAAAAAAAAAAAAAACGAGCCCTTAAAAGCCCTTGCATCCACCCTCATTCTCTTTACGACTGCCGGAAAAAGGAGAACGCATCGTAAGAACCAAGAGGGTAGAACAAGTCCAGTACAGTTGACTATAGAGCCACTCTTTCTTTCTTTCTTTCTTTCTCTCTCGAGATGATTTTATCAGATTTGGCTGAGCTCCCACACATATATACAGCTATACACACACAGTAGTAGTCTGGCACGCCCCTTTTGGCTACTTTCCTTTTTGTATAAAGAGAGATGTATGTAATACGCGTGCGCTGTACCAATACCGAATTGCTTGTTTTCCAGCCGCTTGCCATTTGATTAAGTTTTCAACAACTACTGACAGGTTCTTCTGTCACTATTTTTATTATTCTTTTTGAGAAACTAAAATAGCTCAGTCGGCAGCATGTCGAATTTGTAAAACTGTAGGTTGTGGGTTCGATTCTCGGCAACTGAGTAATATTAGAGTATCTCACTAATCGAAATACACTTAATCGAGTGTCAAAAAGGATTGACAAAAAAAAAGTTCTTGAAGTGTCTTAAATCAATTTAATTTTATACTTTTTTTTTCTTTGTTTTATTATTAATTATTGTTGCATTGCATAAATTCTAATCAATTAATAATCAAATTTACTTTTATTAATATTTAATAATTCCGGACCAGTTTTTAATTATTAAAAAAACATCCACCAGTAACAAACCACCCACCCTACGTCTTATATAGATCGCCTGACATTTTCTCAATAAACGCACGTCCTATCGTAAGCAAGACTTTTAGACATTACACAAAGGACTATAGCATCTATGCACGCTTCAATTAGCCTTGTCGACTTGCATAATAGATCGATCGACCGGTTAAAGGTAGATCAAATCCCGCGAGACCATAGTCTCTCTCTCTCTCTCTCTTACTCTCTTTCTATATTTCTCCCCCCCCCCCCTTTTCCATCAAATATTATCTAAGGCCTCTTGATTTTCTGACGTATACTACACTATATATACTCAAGCATCTCTTGGCTCTCGTTTATTATTGAATAGTACATACTGTGATCTTATGGTATACCTATATACAGAAACTGGTAGTTGCTTGAAAGCCTCTTGTGGAAGAGTCTCTACGTCTTGAGAGAAAGAGAAAGAGAGAGTTTGGTGCTGCGAGGCTGTAGTAGTAGTAGTAGAGAGAGATTGCAAATTGATCCAGCCGCTTTTGATTTTTAATAAGCCTTGTTGAGAATCTGTCTGGTACAGTGTGTATTTTAGAAAGCGTTCGTATTATAGTCCTTAGAGAATTGATTGTTTAATATAATATATTAATTTTAGAAAATATTTTCTAGTTACAAAAAGTAGATTTCATAGGTAACGTTTGAATAATTTAATTTCAAAATTAAAAAAATGGAGAAAAAAAACTTAATTATAAAACAACATAATAAATTTAATAAATATAACGTAAGTTTGAATTTGATACATAGTAAAATTGTAAAATCAATCGTTCAAGGATATACTCCTCAACTCCACAGTCATATAGTATATTCACTCGTTGCAATAAAAGCTTCTCTTACACATGCGCAAACTCATAGCCACAGCTACAAAGATCAAGCTGCATTGAGTGCAAAAGGATGTAGCCGCGGGACTTCATAGCATTCTCTCTCTCTACTCCTCTACACACACACACATACGCGCATCACATACACACATCACGAGTCATTTCATCTCTTCACACGATATCCAAACGATAGCACAGTCGTCGCTTTATCGCAGAACGAGTGAGAGAGTAAGAGAGTGAGAGTCTAAATAAACCCAGAGGGGTCAGGATCTATAGTATGTATGTATATACGAGCCTAATTAACGAATCATTCATCGACTCACTCTCACTCCCTCTCTCTCTCTCTCTCTCTCTCTCTCTCTCTCTCTCTCTCTCTCTCTCTCTCTCTCTCTCTCTCTCTCTCTCTCTCTCTCTCTCTCTCTCTCTCTCTCAACCTCGTAATTAACGAGCAACCAGGGACAAGGGAGAGTAGTATATATACGTGATAGAATAGAAGGAGGAGCAAAAGCAGTAGAGGGAAGAAAAGAGAAAGAGAGACTACGCGAAATCCTACATCCGTAAGCTTTGGGGATTCCCCTTCTTTCTCTCTTTTGCCGTCAAGCCGTTTCCTACCCCTTTTTGGCGTCGTATATACATATAAAGAAAGAGGGGCTTGAAATCGACGAGTACCAGCAACAAATCCCGACGTAGGTAGCTCGTGTTACCTCCCTAGATATATATGTGTATGCCCTGCCATGCGACGTCATTGTATGTATGTATCCTTTCTATATATCTCCTGCTGCTGCCCCTCAAGGCTATATGTGCGATTTTGTGTACTGTATGTCTGTGTGTGTGAGTATGATTTCTCATCTCTCTTCTCTTTCTTGGTAATTACTCAACTGGTTTCAATGCATATTACATGTTTAACGCGTGTTTCGGTTCTGTTTTTTATACAAATATTTTTTTTTTTTTTTGTTAATGTGTTAATTTGTGAAAATTTTTGCAGGATGTGTATTCCGGATGATGTTTTGCGTGATAGATATATAATTATGATGTTGAGATTATTATTATTTGTGTTTATGTCGTATACTGAATTTGTATGTGGTTTGTTTTGACTGATGAATGATGTGCGATGTATGTAATTACACGTTAAATTATGTAGGGAAATGCTTGTTACGCTATTTTTTAAATCTGATTTCTATAAGATGACATTTCTTTATTTGAATCTACCTATTATTGTTTCTTTTGGCTGCTTTACAAATATTTTTTCTTTCACAATATTATTGTCTGAATTCTATAATATCAAAAACATATGTTAATGATATATTCACAATAATTTATTTTTTGTTTTTAATTAAAAAAAAATTCTTTAAAAAAACCCAAATTTATATTTCACATATCAAAATAAATAAATCACTTTTCTATAATTTTCCGAAAAAAAATTCTTTTTTTTATATTTTTTTTAAAAACAAGCCAGATCATATCACAAAACCAAGTAGCACCATTCGATTTCCATAGAAAGATTACGCAAAAATGCGTAACTATACCTCTCTCCCTCTCTCTTTTTCTCTCGTTTTCTTCTTCATATAACCATTCATGCATTACTTCTCAAATTTCACCAACCAACTTCCACCACCAACCAATATTATCCCTATATAACATAAAGCTTTTACGAAAAACACTTTCGCCAAAAAAACCAAGACGACAGAAAAGACGAAACAAAAGCCGGATCTTATCCCGATGATATGAATCTGAGTAGGCCTATATATATATATAGGTATATATACCTACAGTTCCTCTCCTCTCTTTTTCACTCAACTTGAGTATACACCCTTACGAACGACGACGACAACGAATATATACAAATAGAAAACCATCTTGCGTATATTCTTATAGCTGATCTGCTTATGCGCCATTTCTTACGGCTTATATATACCATAGACCTCCCGCACCTTAGGTGAATAACAGACATATACATATATATACATACAAAAAAGTAACAATATTTTCTCTCATACCTTGTCGAAAGATATCCGCTTTATACTACATTTCAGCGCGCAAAACTGGACCGACTGTGTATAGTTATATTCTTTTTCTTTCTGTCTCTCTATGGGGGCGCGTGTCTATATACTATACATCTCTTTCTTTTTCTTTTTTTTTTTCATCCCTGTTTTTCCATCTTCTAACGCCTCGTTGACTAAATTCCATATAATATAAAGGCTCTTGAGTGCTCACCTGGAAAGACAATGCCAATGTATTACTTACGCTGCTTAAAACATGAATGGGATCAATTATTCCAATCGCCCGTACAAAATTACTTATGTCTATATATGAAGTATAGGTAAAGTATATATAGGTATAGGTATAGGTATAAATATCTATGGTGGATTAGAAGAAATGTCTTATCCAAACGATTAGCTGGATTTTTAAAAATTTTTTTTTTCAGGTATTTAAACACTTGTGACAATACGTGGCTATGAAACTAATGGTCCGTTATTCTTTTTTTTTTTCTTGAAAATTTGAATATATTTTAGTTTGTTTGTTCTGGTTATCTGGTATTGGGTTACCGTTACCTAAACGTTGCGTTAAAAGATTTAGTTTTTTGGAAAAAAAAAAAATATATTTACTCAAGTGGAATTAAAATGAGATTATGTATTGAGGTGTGTTGAGTTATTGTGATATATAGGTTTATGAGTAATAGATTGAGATAAATGATAAATAAATTTGAGATTGTAAAATTTTATTAAAAAATTAAGAAGAAAAATTAAAATGTAAATTTATTGAATAGAAATTGTTTCAATAAAATTTTTGTAAGCGAACACAAGCGAATTAAAAAATAACTCGGTAAGTGATGTGTGTTATATATACAGTATAGTTGAGGGGAAAGTTGCAAGAGCGCGTAATCCAATGCTCAGCCTTTATATACTACTATAGGATAGAAAGTGAAGCCAATCAGTGGATTTGGCCCTAAATAGAAAGATAAAAAGGGAATTGGTCATGTTGAAGCCAATAAGATAATAACTTATTGTAACTATACGTGTGTGTGTATGTGTTGAATCATCGAAATGATGGAAGTGAAGGGAGTTAATATACACGTCGATGATACAATGATCAATTGATTTTAGTCAGCTCAAGCTTTTATCTCTTAATATAATTGATTTTACAAGTTAATTTTATAGAAAAAAAAAAAAAATTATTGGTAAACCAATATAATAGCTTTTTAGTTACACTTACGGCAATTTAAAATTTTCAATTCTCTAAAACGAGATATACAAAGAAATACGAAAATAAAAAATTTTTGTAACAATAGCACTACTACGAATATTCTTAAATTGACATTTTAAAATAGCATAAAAAAAAATAATAAAAAGAAAGGAAACTTATACAATACCAAAAAACCACAAGTCTACTTTTTCAAATATATACCACTTCTAGATCGCTAAATCTTTTCAAAAAAATAAATTTAGCATAGATCCACGACACTATACTTTATATAATATATACTCGAACAATCAAGCGCCAAGCAGCCGAAACCGCGATACAAACAACAACAACAACCAAAATTCTCGTCTCCATATTTTATATATATTATATACACACAAACAAAGATAAAGTAGCCAAGTAGTATCTTCTATCTCTTATACTCATCATCCCCGAGGCTTCAATTATGCTCAACTCAAAGTATATACAAAGCAAGAGAAGAGAAGAGAGAGAGAGAGAGATAGTTATATGTATATACTGTTAGCTACTACTGTGCGCAATCGACCACTTTCCGTAAGCCCAACTACTACCACTACTACTACTACTACTATGACTATACTATGACTACGACTACTATGATGACTATAACGTATAGCTCGCGGCAATACGCGTTCAACTTGGCGTATAACGACGCGCTCAACAAAAGGTATCGAGTTCCAAGAGAGATATAGAGAAAGGTGCTCGTTAACGAATACAACCAACCATCCCCCCTTCTTCTTCTCCTCTCTTTTCTATCTTTCTTCCTTTTATTCTCGATATCTCACTTTTGTTTTTCTGTTATTTTTTTTTTTTTTTTTTTTTTTTTTGTAAGTACGTTAGGAGACTATTTTTGTGAAGATGGTAATTTTCGCGATTTGAATTGTGATTTATTGTTCTGGGGATAATATTTGGATTATAAGGAATTTAAGTCTGTTGTACAGTGATTACATAAGTTTAGCTCAAAATTGATGCTTAATTAAATAAAATATACTTAATCTTATTTGTATACTTTTTTTTTTTTAAAGTAAAACGCATTATGTTATTTTCGCTTTTGATTTGGGTAAACAGATAAACAGATGTGCCCACAACAAGTCAAAGAGAGACACCCCTCTCTTTTTCTTTGTGACACAATGATGAATTAACTCAAACCAAATGATTCATCGGTTAGAAAGAAAGCTGTATTATGTATAATATATATTTTGTTCCAACATCACATAAAATAATCCAAAAAAAAAATTCATTTAATAATAATTATAAAAAATGACAAAACAATGTTGATGATTAAAAAAATTAAATTATAAGTATACCATGACAAAACCATCGAATCCAAAGCAACAGAGCGTCATTAATTCAGTTCTTTCACACATGTACATTCTATATGCATCTATCTATGTTTTCTATACCTACATCGATTTGTATAACTACACCATCATCCTTTTTATCTCAAGTCAGACATCTGCAGCTCTCATTCTTAAGTACGCCTCTTTTTTTTTTTAAACTAAAGGTTAGAGATTCTAAGGTACCTAGATGTTTTTTTGTGTAGCATATAGATCTCGCTTGATTTGTGTTGCCGCGAACTGACATTCGCGTTAGCTGTTTCTTTCCCCTCCTGCGTATACTTGGTTCTTCTTATAGGTTTTTGTTTCTGGTGCTATGCTTTCAACTAACCCGATGTATGTGTCTATGTATGGCAGGACTGGGAGATGAGCAGCTGTTGCGTATTTCTGACTATGCTATAGATTGTAGCGATGCTTTTAGTTGAGCTGTTAAGTGTTCGTATATAAGAAGACTGGATTTTTTAGCGAGGTTTTTTAAGTAGTGTTCTTTGCTTATACTATATACAGAATATATCAGGTAAATATTTTTTTTTTTTTGCTCGTGTAACATAAAAAAAAAAAAAAAAAAAAAAAAAAAAAAAAAAAAAAAAAAAAAAAAAAAAAAAAAAAAAAAAAAAAAAAAAAAAAAAAAAAAAAAAAAAAAAATAGTCTTATCCGCGAGAAGTAAACAAAGCGTTTTCACAGCAAAATAAAAAAAAAAAAGTAAAAGAAAAAATAATAAGGAAGAGAAACAAGTAACAGCAGAAGTATAAGTAAGTAAGAAGCTCGAGGGCGAAGGACTGTAGGTAAAAGGAACGTACATAGAGAAGTAGAATGAGCTATAGGTAGGGGGTTGGTGTAAAACACACTGGCAAAAAAAAATAAGTCCTAAGGCTTCACGAAGCCTCGTTACCCTATACCGTGGTTAGAAAACGTTTGCACGCGAGAGACTTGAGAATGGTACGTCTACTGTATATATATAGGTGTGCAACTTCGCGATCGTTCGAAAGGCCTTAATTATTTTGTTGTTTCGAACGTTAAATGATTGGATATTTCAATGTAGCTAAGTTAATCGATGTGGGTGTTGTATATATGTGTTGCTATACATATATATATGGTGGTTTTAAGAAATCGGGTTATAAGTTTAGCTTTGGTGATACTTTGTTAAAAGTGATTGTGTGTAATTAGAGAGTGAGATGTATTGGCTAAAGATTTTTATAAGATGGTTGTTTTTATTTTTAATTTTAAATTAATAGATTTCAAAATTTAATAACAAAAAGTTGACGATTTACGAAAATGTATATTTTCAAATAACTGAACGATTCATTTTCAAAATACGCTACAGGAAATATACACAAAATGATTAAAAATTGTTTAAAGAATTCATGATAATCCAGTAAACATTCATATAAACTGTAAATGACTGTTTTCAATTATACATTTTTGGAAAATAATTAATGACGATAAAGTAATGCTACAAAAGCCCCTGATTTATTATTGATCAAAACATTACTTTAACCCAATACATTTATACGTTTTATCATTAATTGTAAATTTCATTAAAAGTCGAAAATTGTTTCTTCATTTACAATGATATACAATTTCATAAACAAAAAATAAAAAATCTCAAAATTAAAAATCTCTCAATTTTTTTTCTTTATCAACAGGCTAGGTCTAATGTCATCGCTAATAGCAAATCGTTATCCACTCGGTCTCGGCGTAGGCAGCGTATTTTTTCCATCAACGCTCCAACATCTACAACATCAGCAGCATCAACATCACTCAGCTGAAAGATTAGCAGCCGCAGCAGCAGCATCAAGCGCACTGGGTAATTCGGGTGAATTAGGCGATACCGAAGCTGCAGGTATGCGAGCTGTGCTACCAGGTAATCCAGCTGCCGCGGCTGCAGCTGCAGCAGCTTGGCCATTTCCTTGGAGCAGACCACATGGATTACAAGGTCTTGAACATCCGTCGGCTAGTGATGTTGCGTCAAGTTTTTCAAGGATCAGTCCTACGTCGGCGTCTTATCCTCAGCGTGGTAAGTTTCGATTTTTTAATTTTTATTTCATGTGATGAAAATATTTATTTTCATTTATTTTTACTTCTTGATAATAAAAAGTTTTTTTGTGATAAATTATGATTAAACGATATACGTATAGATTTGAGAAACTTATTTAGCGCTGGGATTTGAATACTATCGTTTGAATGATGAATCACGTGTATATATTTGTACATATACTGACCAAAGTCAAAAACCGATCGAATAAATCTTCAAAAGAATTGACAATTGGCTTATATACAAAACACGAATGTGCTTTTAATGATTCAATGGAAAAAAATGAGCGAAATACAGTCCTGAAAAAAAAAGTAACCAACGATGCAACAAAACGTCAATTATTCATACCTATGTGTGTGTGTGAGATGATCGTATTTAAAACAAAAAAAAAGTTTATACGCCTACGGGTAAAATCGATCAGGTCATTTGAGAGAATGGTTTTATACATAGACGTGGCTTATGGTGGTTGGGTGAAAAAAAAAAAATAACACAGCGATCAGCAAAAATAAACGTATCCGTACGTGGATATATTGTAGTTTTGTGGAGATTCGCGAACTGTGTAATCCGTGATATAGTATAGTATAGGTGTTTGTGATGGTGGCAGGGATTGTTGGTTTGTCCTGAAATCATCGAATGTGAGAAATTCGAGCTTGTTTGTCCAACGATGTGGTTTGATGTTTTATTGTGAAACAATATTAGTGAGACTAGGTTTCTTTTTTTATTTTATATTTTAAAAATGTAAAATGTAAAAATAAATTATATTTTAAACAAACAACAAGTATATTATATTGTAGTTAAAAATAAACATACGTATTTTAACGTAGTATCAAATAAAAAAACATTGCTGTCGTTGCTGTTCTCTAAGCATTAGTTATGCAGATCCCCACTTGTATAGTGTGCTTGACGATCCAATTAAGTTAGCCGCTTATTGACCATTCAACAATCCAGTTTACAATGCACTCAATACACTGTTTTTACACGGTAATTTTTTTTCTATCTTATTTAATAAAATTACCCCAAGTCATTTATTAACTGTAATTTTATTAATATGTTTATTTTAAAATTAAACTTTAATTGTTATAAACTAAATTGATCACATTAAAGAGTTAGTCGAAATACAAATAAAAATTATTTTTTAATATTTTTTGTTGTTGCTTTGTTACAATTTTATAGCATATTCTATTGTAATAAATTCAATTAATATTTAAAATATTTTTATTCCAATATTTATATTTCAATTGCTTTAGTTTTACTTCTAAATAAAAATTAAAAAAATACTGATAAATATTAAAAAAAAAAAATTTATTGTCTTTAACAAAATCAATAGAACGTGAAAATGATAAAAAAAAAACGTAAGCAAGCTTTTTAAAAGTCGTTAAACAGCTAATGTTTAAGTAGGTATTGGAAAATCAATATTGTAACATGAAGACACACATTTCTTATCCCAAGCAATTTTGCTTCAACTCGTGTTATATAATAAACAAAGTGTTTTTATTGCATTACTTAAAAAAATATTGAATTATTCTTACGTCTGATAATAAGATTGGAACACGTTATTTGCATTTATTGTAATTTAAAAAATCCTTCTTTAGTTACGCAATAAAAAAAAATTTATTTAATAAATATTGTTTAATTTTTAATTACAAGAAATTTAAACAGTAAAATCAATCCATTTAACAAAAATTAAATAACTTTCTCAAATAATCTACTTTTAAATTAATTAAAAAATTAAAAATATAGCTTAATTAACATAATTTACACTAAAAAAAAAATCAAATTAAAATGAGCCATCAATATAACCGAAGCCTACCTTCGTTCGTAAAAGCAAAAAAAAAAGCCTCAACCCGCTATAATTGTTAATCCGCATAACCTCATTAAAACACCGCTCCTCTCCTCAACCACCTAACTTTCTCTCTCTTTCCAATTTAATACAAATCCTCAATTTGCTGAGCAACGTTATAAACAAGTAAGACTCAGGTCGAGCGTCTATACACATATATTCGACCAATATAACACTACACAATAAACACACACACACACATACATACTCTCTCACTCACAGACTTACAATGACAAAAAGAAGCCGAGTAATTTATCCCTCAACCCTTGCATACACGTATAACACAATCTCCTCTACTAGTTATATTATAGCAACGAGTGAAATTAGCCGATTTATCGTCTTTCATTTGGAGGGATAGAAATAAAGGGTGTAGGTCGTAGGGATGAGTTTGTATTCGCGTTAGAATAGAATGCCTCAGGGTACAAGAGTAAAAAAAAAGAGAAGAGAAGAGAAGAGTGAGTGCCGAGGAAAACGAAAGCAAGTCGCTATTAAGACCTGAGTTTTGATGCGGAAGCCCTGCAGCGTCTGTTCACTCACTCACTCTTCTTGTTCGTTTTCTCGAGAGTCGAGGGAGAGAGAATTACCCTTGCGCCCTCCTCCGATGTCTGTGTCTTTTTCTCTCTGCTTCTCCCTCTTTATCGTTTTCTCTCTTTCTCTTTCTCTTTCTCTCTCTGTGTGTGTGTGTGTGTGTGTGTGTGTGTGTGTGTGTGTGTGTGTGTGTGTGTGTTTATATACAAGCGACGGCGATTCTCTGTTCGGGTTGGTTAATTGTCCTTAAATATATACGTTTATAGATTGTATATATCCCATTCTATTTCAATGCTTATATTGTGTAAAAATTTTTTTTTTTAATTCTAGATTTTAACGATTTAACTTGGATGTATTTTAAGTCGAGAGCTTAGTTTGGGGTGAAAGATAATTAGCTATGGGTATTTCAATGATTGTATAAGCTAAAGAGCAATCGTGCTAATTATTATAAATATATACAGTGTGGAGAGAAAGAGAGAATGTAAGTACGAGAGAAAGCAGGTAAAGCTTGTGACGGTTACTTAAACACGTGAATGATGGAAATGTTGGGAAAGCATTAATATAGTAAGTAGATTAAGTCAAATCGCATAATAACTGATCAGATAAAAATATTGTTTTTATTATCAATAATGAATATCTAAATAAATTTTATTTTTATATAATTTAAAAAGAAACAAAAAAATTAATAAGAATTTGTATTTGATTAAGATTCAATTGATTTAAAAAAAACTATCTATCAGCAAGTCTTGAATAAAATTAAAAAAGAAAAAAAAAAGAAAAAAATTTCTTAGAGTAAACAACTAACTGGATTTTCAATTTCCTCGATTGACTGCTCAAGCGTCTATTTTATTTTTTTTTATTCTCTCTTATAAATCGTTTTCTCACACCTATATATAAAAACAAAAGTGTTACAACATCCATCAAATATATAACAAATTAATCTAACCATAACATACCTCAATCTCCTTCTCCATCAATAAGTAATCACAAAACCCAATTTATAAAATAAAAGTTAATAGAAGCATTAGTGTAAGCGCAATGGTCCTATATAAAAAAGAAAGAAAGAAAAAAAAAAGTAAAGAAGAAAAGATATAAACCTAAGTGTATAAGAGCACCACGAGCAAAACGATCTAACAGCCTAAGGCGATCGTTGCTGGTTTGTCATCCAAGCAGTAGCAGCAGCAGCAGCACCACCACCACGGAAGCCCCAAAAGAAGCCCCTGCACACGACTAACAGCGTCTTGCGCCCGCTCGCGCTCACGTTTGTATATATACATACACACATACACACCCTCTCCTACCTATTCCCTTAATTTATCCTACCCTCTTCCTCCATCTGATTTTCCCGATGTACACATATAGAGGTATACCTATATACTCGAGGTTGTTTCCGCGATATCGCGTTCGCTCGATTAAGAAGCCCTGAGAAATAAGAGAGAGATTGGTAGCAATTCAAAGACCAATCGTATAGTTACTTGTATCTATGTATATATGTATATATATGTATATAGACAAGGTCGGGATTTTTTTTTTTTTAACGATCGATTCTATGACGATTGTATTACAAGTTTTCTGGAACGGATTGATAGTGTATGTAGGGTTTGAAGCGAGGCTTTAAAGAATTAAATCTATTATATACCTATGTGCCCTGTTGCACTAGTTGCCTGATAAACCTACTTGTGATTTTTTTTTTATTGACTGTGTGAGCATGTTTTGATATTGAAGGTTCTTTGTTATTTTTTTTTTAATCTTAAATATAATTAAGTATCGCGGTAGTGACTAGAAGGCAAATTTGAAAAATAAACGACTCGTGGCGACTGCAACATTATATGCAACAGTATTGGATGATTTGAACACGAATTTTTATATTTTTCTTTATGTTATCAATGAAAATTCAATTAAATATGAAACAACGAATTAATAGCTTTTATTTGAGACTAATATTACGAGTTAAAAAGATGTTTAACATAAAAATGTGTTACATTACTCTTCACGTTTTCTCAAAAACTTTCCAATTCGTTTTCACTACGTCTTTCCTTACCGAACAAAAAGTTTTTACCCTGAACTTAGTTATAAATATACAAAACAATGATCCACATGTACTATAACTGATGATTAGTAAAACACACGGCAATAATAACAACGAGAAATTCTTTCTTGCAAAATTAAATAGCCCGGTGAGAGAAAGAAAATGTGGAAAAAAAACACACCACGTAAATAACTAAACTTTTATGTTATTTATTTTGGTACCATTTTATTTGAGTTGAACTATTTTACATACAGTTTTATGAAATAGTATTCTTTACAGTGTCGTTCAAGATTTTAAAAAACGGCTTAGCTACATACTCCATGTAATTGAAATAAGTTAGCAGTTCAAAATATTGAGAGCTGGAGGAGAAAAATTGAAGATCATAATTAGATTTTTCTAAATTATTTTTCAAATCATCTACTACATGATCATCAAATATGTCTGATTTACACTGAGTATGATTGGCTTTGCAAGCTTCAAATCCATTTGTAGCATTTATATTGAGATTAATCTTTAAACGTGCGAGAATCTGCGTAATGTTAAAAAAAATTATTTTCTAATAAAGTCGTTTTTTTTTCTTTAGCAAAATTAAAATTTATGAAAACATAAACTTACAAGTACATGAACTGTATGTCTTGAAGATACAAATTTTTTGCCGAAATTGTATTCTTCATCAACAATTGGTTTTAGTTTCGTGACCATATCATCAAACATTTCTTCATGCTCACGTTTATAATAATGTAGTTCTTCAGGTCCTTGAATTTGATCAAAATAGTCCTGTGTAAATTAAAATTAATGTTTAGCTTTATCATTTACATGGAGACAGTCAGGTATGCGGGTTATGGATATCGATGAAATTTGGTATACTGGGTCCTTTTAGCATACGATGAAAACATCCCAAGTTTTAAGGTCTAACAACGCCTTTTTGTTTTTGAGATATCATTAAAGTTAGTTAAAAATAATGTGTAAAAAATTTTAGAACTTACCTTGAAAAAATTTAAATTATTTGCAATGTCTATAATTTTTTTAAATGTAATCGAATTTTGTTTATAGTCATCATTAAATATATCCAACTCCATACGAATTTTTTCTACAGTTACATTAAAAAATCTTTCAATTTTATCTTCATAAAAATTTTTTTTTTCAATTAATTTTTCTTCGTAATCCGTATAATTTGATTCCTCCGATGAAAATTGAATATGTTCTGTGATATTAAATACAGGCATTTTTGGAAACTTGTCCCTAAATAAGAATAGATAAGTATTACGCAAGTAAACATTTAGTAAGTAGCTGATATAATCAATATTAATTATTTTAAAGCAAATCAATTGAATTTGTATAGTCTTATAAAATTGCTTACTTCAAAGAGTACAATAGATTACTAACAAACTGATTAAATATAAATTTATAAGCTTTAAAAATTATTAGAACTTTATATTCTAGACTTTTCTTGGCCACATTTTCACCTGTAGTTTCGTTTAGATATTTTTGTATTGATTCAGTTGCTTTGTTTTCATCAAAAACTTTTAAATTACAGATAACTTTTTTGATTTTGCAATCATGTATTATATTTAAAGCAGTGGTATTTATGTTTTGTTTCAATCGTCTAACAAGCTATATACAGTGTCAAAGAATTACATTTCAATAAATTAATAATTATTTTACAGCATGGCTAAGCGTTGTAAAATCAGAATACTTACCAAATCATAAAAATCACCGTACAACTGAATATACGAAGTGACATTACTCACTGCTTCATCAATTGTTTCTCGAAATATTGGAGCAAATTGATTTAAAGTATCATTATATTTTTCTATATAAGATTTTACCTCTCCTTTATCTTGGATTATGTTGTAATAGTCCTTTACAAATTGGAATGAGTGTATTTTTATCTTTTAATTTGAAATAATGTATAAATTTAAGTATTTACCTTGAAAAAATCCTCTTCTTTAATAGATTCTACAATTGAAGATTCTGTGAAATTAACTTGAGATAAATAATCAAATGTTTTATATGTGTTAATATCTTCTTGTTTTTTTTTAGCTATTTTATTCGATAGTTCATCAAGTTTTTATGTAAAAAAGTTTGCCTGATTTTTTATTTTATCGATGCTTAGATTTACATCATCGGGTGAATCAGAATTTTTAGCCTTGAAAAAATTTTAATATATTTTTTAATAAAAGTATTTATTGTAATGATATAAAAATAACTTGCTATTTTATATTTACGTACCCAAATAACTTGCTCTGTTACGAATATTATTGAAGTCAAAAGTATAATTTTCATTGCAAAGAAATTAATTTGCTCGTGCTGCAATTTATAGAAATTATCAATTGATCATCCACTAATATTTTAATATAAAAAGGCTTACTATACATGTTTGATTATTTACTCAAGAAAGAAATCAATAAAAAAAAAAAAATCAATAATTTTGTCACGAAAGAGGCCTGGCGGGGCGACCCACACCAATGTAACGAATATGGATAATTAGTGCGTACCGAGCGGATATATAAATGATTGGTAAAAATATGCGGACCACGTACGTCTGTATTTAAAATTTATTTTTATCGTCTTTATTTTAAATTTATAAATAAAAATTTAATACTAAACATTTTATACAAATTTTTACTTAAATATCCGTGTTTCTAACTTACATAAACTCGTCATTATAAAATAATTAATTAAAAAAGAAATACCTTTTAAAAAAACAGTTGACCAATAGTTTTTTTAAGCAAATGTTCCAAGCAAAAAAGGTGAATAGGTTCCCGTAGATGAGATGATAGGTAGACACACGTCCTCAACTTTTTCTTGCCAAATTAGTTATAGGCAGCTGTTGAAAATGACTCGCTGTTGAAAATGACTCGATACGGCTGATGTGGCCAGTACAGAGCAAGGCTAGATCTTTTAAGCAAAAATAAAGGTCTTGGTGGCAATCGGCTATTCGCGCATAGGCAGTTAAACATTTTCCAGGTTACTCCGCTAGGCTACCCGTGTCAGTCTGTGATTGGTTGTCTATGACAATTACAACTACAGCTACTTGATGATACTATAAGTCTCGATTCTCGATTTACAAAAATGGAATATGCTATATTCATATGTATCGAGGCTAAATGCCGCTTCATTATTATTTTTTTGAAAAAAAAAAAATTTTAACAAACAAATTATGTTAAAAACTATACGTATTTATTGATATCACTAAAAAATCTACAAAGTATAAATCTTTAATTTTTTTTAAAATCTTGCATTGGCATTTTAAGTAGTAATTTATGCATAAGGAAATGGGTTAAAATGTAGTAAACAATAATTAAATCTTTAGATTGTTAATTCTAAAGCAATTTTATTTGAGTTATAAAGTCTTATAAAATAGATTATTTCAAAGAATCGCTCTAGCTTTAAAAAAACTGACGTTTGAACTACTATTTTGTGTACAATTTTATGAAATAGTATTGTTTACAGATTTTTTTAAGATTTCAAGAAACGGCTCAACTACATCTTCCATGTAATCGAAATATATTATCTCTTCAAAAAATTGTAAACACATCTTGATAATGGGAGAAATCTGGTCAAACGTTGTCCATCCGTTTGTCAACTCATCTACTACATGATCATCAAATATGTCTGATTTACACTGAGTATGATTGGCTTTGCAAGCTTCAAATCCATTTGTAGCATTTATATTGACATTAATTTCTAAACGTCGTTGTACCTACGTAATGTTGAAAAAATTATTTTCAAATAAATTGTCGTATTATTTTCTTTAAGAACAATTACAATTAGTGAAAACATAAACTTACAAGTAAATGCATTTGATTTTTCATATTAATAGCATTAATCCCGGATTGAATTTCTTTGTCAAGATTTTTTTTTATATTCATGATCGTATCATTCAACAGAATATCATGCTGACTTTTATAATGTTCTAACTCTGTTGAATTTTGAATTTGATCAAAATAGTCCTATACATAAATTAAAATAAATCTTTAGCTTTATCATTATTTATTTAAAACTAATTTGTCAAAGATATTTATATTCACCTTAAAAAAATCAAAACCATTTACCACACTTGTAATTTCACCAATTGAAATATTCATTTTATGTTGAAATTCATCTAAATTATGATCAAGCCCCTTAATCAGTACATCACGTAATCTTTTAATTTTATCTTCATACATTTTTTTTCTCTCAATCAATTTTTCTTCGTAATCCGTATAATTTGATTCCTCCGATGAAAATTTAATTTGTTGCTTGATAGTAAATACAGGAATTTCTGGAAACTTTTTACTAAATAAGAATAGACAAGTATTATTACGCAAGTAGACACGCAGTATAAGTAGCTGATATAATCAATATTAGTCATTTTGAAGCGAATCAATTGAATTAATATAGTCATAAAAAAAAGATTGCCTACTTCAAAGATGAATTGAGATAACGAAGAAACTCGTCAGCTGTTGATTTTATATAATTTTTAGAAATTATATTTATAACGCGCATGGGAAAATGCTTTTTTATATTGTCCATGGTAATATTTGTTAAATACTTTTGTACTGATTTAGATTGTGATGATGCCATGTCATCATCAAAAAGGTTTGTTTTACAGTTTGTTTTACCTAGATCGACTTGGCAATCATGTATTGCCTTTTCTGTATTGGTTTGTATATTTTGTTTCAATCGTTTAATAAACTATACAGTGTAAAAAAAATTACATTTTATTAATTATTAATTATTTTATAGTTCGGTTAAACTTTATAAAATCATAATACTCACAATATCAAGAAAATCAAAAGTTAATTGAATATGCGAAATGCTATCATTAACTACGTAGTTAACTTTCGCTAATATTGAATCAGTTTTATTTAAAATTGAATCATATTTATTCTTATGATCTTGTAAGTCTTTTTCATCGTAGATTTGATCGAAGTAGTCCTTTACAATTTAAAATGAGTGTATTTTATCTTTTAATTTAAAATAATGTACAAATTTGAGTATTTACCTCGAATAAATTCAATTTTTCATTTGCATTTGGAATTAATTGTGACTGTGCAATGTTTTTAAGATATGTTTCATTATATTTTTTAAGTTCTTCTTTTTTATCAGCTATGCTTTTAGATAGTTCATCAAGGTTAAGTAAAGCTTTTTTCTGACTTTTTGTTATTTCATCCTTGATTAGATTCACATCATCGGATAAATCAAAATTTTTAGCCTTGAAAAAATTTTAATACATTATTTGATAAAAGTAGTTATTGTAAAGATGAAAAAGTCACTTGCTATTTTATATTTACGTACCCCATCAACTTGCGCTATTACGAATATTATTGAACTCAAAAGTATAATTTTCATTGCATAAAAATTAATTAGCTCGTTCTGAAATTTTTAGAAATTAATAATTGATCATGTACTAATATTTGTATAATGCAATACTGGTATCATAATAACAAAAAAATTGAATAATATACACTTTATATAAATTTTCATTTAAATACCGATGTTTCTAACTTAAACAAATAAAACTCATTATATTGTAAAATAGTCAAATACCGTATTAAAAAACAGTTGACCATTAGTTTTTTAAGCAAATCCTCCTAGCAAAAAAAGTTAATAGGTTCCTGTAGATGAGATGTACGAATAGACACGTCCTCAATTTTTTCTTGTTGAAATAGTTACACAGCTGTTGAAAATGAGTCGATATGGCTGATGTGGCCACTAGCCAGAATAAAGCAACGCTAGATCTTTAAGCAAAAATGAACATCTTGGTGGCAATCGGCTATTTGCACATAGTCAATTAAACATTTTCCAGGTTTCTCCGCTAGGCTACCCGTATCAATCTGTGATTGGTTGTCTATGACAATTACAACTACAGCTACTTTATGATACTTTAAGTCACGATTTTCGATTTACAAAAGTGAAATATGCTATATTCATATGTATTGAGGCAAAATGTCATTTCAATATTATTTTTTAAAAAGAAAAAAATTTGACGAACGAATTATGTTAAGAACTATATATATTTTGATATTTTTAAAAAGCAATTTTATTTGAGTTATGATTTCTTATAAAATAGTTTATTTCAAATAATCGCTCTAGCCTTCAAAAATTGTCGTGTAGCAACGTATTTCACATAATTTTAGTAAATTATTTTATTAAAATATTTGAAATTTCCAGTTAAAAATTTAAAATTAACACTTATGGATGTCAATTTTTCTTTCAAATCATCTATTGTACGATTATCAATTAGGTTTATTTTACGTAGATTTAGATCAACTCTACAAGCTTGTATTTCATTTCCAGCATTGCAATCGCTTTTTTCGCGGTCACGATTCTCATTTCATATCTGTGCGGTGTGTCATAGTCATATACGTGTCGACTTGGAGCAAAAGACTACTCCAAAAAAAATGCACTTCAGATTGTTACAAAATAATTTTTTTCAAATAGAAAAATTCTAAACAATAATTTATATTGAATTAATAATTTAAGTTAAATCTACAGAGTAAAAGAAAATATTTGCTAAAAGTATTGTACGTATCATTTTATAACAATTTTAACAATAACGAAAAACATCGTCATGTCCATTTAAAATCAAGCGATACATCAATAAATTTTCAACAACTCACTCGTAAACACAAAAAAAATAAATAAATAAAGTATAAAAAAAAACCATGCAAACGAATATATACACAGAAAAGTCATCATCTTTTTATAATCCGATCGCTCATTTAATTGCGACGCGTACAATATTGCGGTCTATTCAAATCGTTCGTTCAAAAACCAACGCTTATTTTCAACATACCATATATACCTACACGTTTGGTATTACGTTATCCATACAACCAAAACAAAACAAACAAAAAAAAATAAATAAAAAAAAATATGTATATCGGTCGATCACGACTATACAACAAAAACGTCGAGGATTAAATGTCTATCGAATTTTTTTTCGAGGAATTATATTTTGCACGGGGCTATACTATATATGGTTGCACTTGTTTTTCACGTGAGCTGGTATTAATTGACGAAATTGATCGGTTTGGTTGATGGGAATTTAGAAATTTCGTAAACAAGCGCATGGATGATTTGTCAATTTAGACGATGACGTAAACGTTGAGAGAGAGATTAATTTTATATAGTATTACGATTTGTTGGATTTGATGATGGCTTAATTTGTTGTTAAACAATTATCCTCGATTAAATATTGTTAATTTATTTTTAAAAATTGTTTAAATTGTACTTTTTTTTAAATTTAAAATAAACAATAAAATTTGAATATTTTATTTCAATCTTGCAATTGAATTCAATAGAATAATTATTAATAGTATATGTAACGTACGTATGTACAGATATGATAATTGTAATTTACAATTATACAAACAATGCTTAGAGGATAATTTTGAGGTATCTAAAATTTCAAAATTGATTGCTCGATCAAACGTCTAATTATTACGTTGTTTGATAATATAACCTTTTGTTTAATCATTTGCTTCAAAATTCAAATATTCATTGGTAAATCCATTCATTTATCAATTTGCCACGAATACTAGCTAAATAATTTACCTCAACGTTTCTCCAATCAATGCAATTTCATACATCGTTATAGAATAGTAGTAATCATCATTTGCAAAATCGTAATTATCAGTTTAACTTTGTGAAAGACAATTATTCTATTATTAATCTTGGATGTATAGATTATAACAGGTATTATATTCAATTCAAAGATTTTAATTCGATAAAATAAATTTGAATGTGAAATATTATGACAATTAAAATAAAATGAAAAAATAAAAAAAAATTTATATGGAAACACAAAAGAATTAAAGTAACTTTTTGTTAAAATTGAAATCAATATAAAAAAAAAATTCGAAACATTTATGTAATACAATAAAATTTTAGCAATGATAAAGTAATAAAAAAACATTAAAATCAATCCTACTTTTTTTATTATCATTTTTCAATAAAAAAAATTTCATCAAACATTCTTATTGTCATTGAAATAAAAATATTTTACATTACATAAATTACAAACATCCAATTCATCCAAAAAATATAAACGAACAAAAGAAAGCAAAAAAGAACGAGCATATTATACACAAATAAAAAGAAAATGAATAACATCATATAATATCAATATTCACCCAAAAAGGCCAGATATATAATATACACACACACCACCACCAAAACGCACATCAAGTTTAATATTCCACAATCTCTCTCACTCGCCAAATGCAGGAAAAGGGGGTAAAGGCCTCATAATTCATCGGAATAAATGCCGCTAAAACATGCGCCGCGCTTGCAAGCTCGCAATTTTCATTGGGCTACGTCGCATATCGATATATATGTATATATACTACACCATTTTATATTTTCAACGATGGCTGAAAACGTAAATATAACCAGTATCGCTTGCATCGTATGGAGAATCACGCAAATTGACGTTTTACGTTAAAAAGCCTCTGCGGCTAAATTGGGGAGGGGGAGGAAGGTTGTACTGGGCTGGGCTTAACGAAAAACGCCGAGAGTGGCCGCTTTGAGCTTTGAACGAGTTGCTGCTGCTCTGCCGCTGCTATGATGCAGTAACGTGTGTATATCAATGTAAAAGTAGGATGTATAAATGTGTGTGTGTATGTGTATTTTTGGCTGAGGAAGGGAGAACGCATGTGGAAAAACTTCCAATTAAACGCGCTGGAAAGCAAAAGCTCTGAAAGTGGGGATAAAAAGAGAAAGGAAGGAGAAAGAAGGGGGGGGAATATAAAGCGGAGCTTTTTGCAGAGAGAAAGCTTTTCCTCGTTAATTCCGAACAAAAGTTGAGCGATAGCTTTTTGATTAATAATCCAAGCTGAGAGAGAGAAAGAAATAAATAAAGAGAAGGTTTTTGGACGTTTTCGGATAAATTTGTGTATCGATGAATTATTAATTAAAACGATGAAATATATTATATTCAAAACATGGAAAATTGCTTTATTTTCATATTTTAAATGAAAATCAATGTTTTTTTTATAATATATTATATTTTCATGATGATATTACTTTTTATATATCAAAATGACGTATATTAAGCTATTTTTTCCCTTTTATTTAATTTTAACATTATTTTTTCATTTACATTATTTTTAATATACAAGAATTTGTATTTCATTTTATCGTTATTAAACTTTTTATTAAATAATTGAAAAATAATTGTTACAGTATACGAATAATATTGACATTAATTAAAATTATACAAAAATAACATTTCAAAATTATCAAATATCACCAAGATTGATTATATAAAAAAAATATCAATATCCTTACACTCAAAAATAAATTCAACCAACTAACAAATTAATTTTTAAAACAGAAGATCTCGAGGACGACGCAACAACAGAAGAACGAGTACGTCGTTCACGTAGTCCATTAAGCGGTGACGAAGCATCTCACGATGATTTAGGAGACGTAGACGATGGTCCAGATAACGATAACGACGGTGAAAATGGTTCGCGTACCGGTACAGGTGGTGGTCAATCTGGTGCAGGTAGCAATGGCAGCGGACAATCTGGTGTTCAGGTATCAGATGCTAACAGTATCAAGAGGAAGAAAAAAACGCGTACGGTATTTTCGCGTACGCAGGTCTTTCAATTAGAGAGTACTTTTGACATGAAGAGATACTTGTCTTCGTCGGAACGTGCGGCTTTGGCTACGTCGCTTAGGCTTACGGAAACTCAGGTGAGAAGCTACTATTATGGTTAATTTTTTTTTGGAAAAGTAATGTAAAAGATTTTGATAAAAAATTTTGAAAAAAAGTTTGTTGAATTACGTTGAGATTAATCGATCCTGTACGTTTGTTTTTTATTTTTGTTTGAAATGTAGGTGAAGATCTGGTTCCAGAACCGTCGGAACAAGTGGAAACGTCAATTAGCAGCAGAATTAGAAACCAACAGTATAGTCCACGCGCAAAGATTAGTCCGAGTACCAATTCTTTTTCACGAAGGTTCGGTACCAACGAGTTTAGGTTCTTCCGTAGGTCCACCACCATCGTCATCACAACCACCATCAGCTTCGGTAAGCTCATCAACTTTAGCCCATCCGGTACCAGTAGGCGGTTCAAATTGCAGTCCAGCCCAACCACAACCGATTTTCTATCCACACCATCATCATCATCACCATCACGTCCAAGCTGCAGCTGCAGCAGCAGTAGCTGCGCATGGACTTATGGCTCATCAGGTGCATACGCAACCACCACCACCACCTCCACCGCCGCCAAATTCTCAGCCGGTTGTTGCTGCTACCTCCAGTCAATAGCCTGTCGAACTCGGGCTTGCGAACTTTTATCGGCTCGATCGACGATGCTGAGTTGGCCCGATGATGGATTTTCTTTTCTTTTTTTTTTTTTAGAAAAAAAATTTTGAGTGATGGATAATATGGTGCAAAGTGTTGTGTTTTTTTTAGGTTTTGATGGACTGAATTGAAGAATGAAATGTAGGATTGACTGACTTTATAATAATAAGAGTCAAAATTTTTAATAATAAGATCTCGGTATATGTGTAAATATTATATATATGATATATGAATTATAATATATATATTTAGGTAGAATCGTGTATTTAAATAAAAATGAAACGACGACGTAAGTATTTTACGATGTGAAAATTGCGTCTTGTTTCTTTTCTTATTTCGTTGTTTTATAAAGGCTGAATAATTGGAGGATCGTGAACTGATAATGCCGATATGAATATCGATTTCTGTAAAATTAATTATTCTTCAAAACGGCTGGTGATTCTCGATATTAAAAATAACGAGATGGTGATTAGAATTTGAGACGGAAGAAATATTTTTTTTTATTATTATTTTTTAATTTTTGTATATACGTTGTAAATGTGGTCTTTATTTACGCTTCGATCTACCGCTTGTATAACTTATATATAAGAAAATCTCGTCTCGTGTAGCAAAAATAAAATCTTTTTTTTTTCGTCTCAAATTTTATATTTCACATGTAGATATTACAATTGAAATGCTTCTTACATGACATAACGATAAACTAAAACAAAAAATGTATATACCTATCAAAATAACGATTTCATTTCTAACTTCTAATGCCACGTAATTTTTTTATAATTTCAAATTAAATGACAATTAGAAGAATCTTTTTTATATTATCTTAAAAATGTTTGAGTTTATTGAATGTTATATTTCGTTACGTATTCTAGTAATTTTCAATTTGTTTTTGCAAAAGTAAAAATTTAAGAAAGATATTTGCAAATAAGACATAAATAAACGTAATATATAAAAAAAAAGAAATAAACGACTTCAGTGATAAACAAGTGGCTACAAAATAGAAGGAAATCGATTGCTGCAATTACAAAACGGAAATTTAAAAAAAAAAAGGTGTTAATGTGCGTCTTAGACTTTTTCGATATTTCAATTCGTGTTGGTTCCTAAAACTAAATTATACATATAAAAAAAAAGTAACGTTTGACCACAGCGAATGAAAGTCGAAATAATTGTTTTTTTTTTTCAAACGAAAAAAAGTAAAAAAAATGATATTTATTGGTGCTTAAAAATGTTGATATTATTATTTCAACCTTTTCATTCAAATTCCACTTCCAATTATAAATTTTTATCCAATGAACTTTATTTAAATTTTATTTCTAATTTGAATTAATATGCACATAATTAAAAAAAAAAATCTCAAAAATCAAAATAAAAATCTACAAATCAAACATTTCATCCATTCCTCCCTAAAATTCCTAAAAACCCTCAACATTATTCCCAAGCATCTCAAAAAAAAAAAATCCTACGCACGTCATTAATCTCAAAACATTCTCTCACACAAATCCACCACATCATATTCCACAAGGACAAACCAACAAAAAAAAAAAAAAGAAGATGAAAATCATTGCATTTTTCATCAAAAAAAAAAACACACACGGATCAAAAAAGCTGTAAAAGCTCTCACCACTATACCAAAAAGCTCTTGACGCAAAAGGAGCCGCACTTTCAAAACATACACGCGAAAAAAAAACAGATAATGTATATAGCGAAACTTCAGAGATTGAATTCAATGCAGTACAAGTACAAGCCATCGTAATCATCAAGGCCGTTTTTCTTGACGCTTTTACCTTGGGGATCTAACATGTGTGTACGTATACATATACGTATTCCAACCAACGTACACAGGAGAGAACGAGATATGCAGTAGGCGAAAGAGAACGCATGCCCCAAGCGACTTACACAAAAGCAGTAATAATAAAGAAATACGAATGAGTATAAGAGAAAGAAAGAAAGAAAGAGAGAAATCTGCCGAAGATATTTTGTTGGTTGGATGGTTGGTTGAAAATGCTTTATTCGAAGGCGCGAGAGAGAGAGAGAGAGAGAGAGAGAGAGAGTATACACTTCCTTCCCTCTTTGCTCGGTTATACTGCTTAGCTTTGGCTGCTTTTATTTCAGTTTTTCTAGATCGCTGCGCTTTTGCGCGTTTCGTCGATTCTTCGGCGTGGCGTTTGCGTATATATAAGAGCAGATGTGTGTGTGCTCTTTCGTACTTACTCCGTCGGGAGAGAAATATAACCTATGTACACCTCTATGTATTTATTTATTTTTTTTAAAAAATTCAAATTGTGTCAAGATTTTACTACTGGTGATCAGATGGGACTAAAAAATGTACGCAAAAAAAAAAAAAAAATTAAAATGTACCTATAAGTACATTGAGTAAAAGTTTACGCAGGTAAATGGTTTGTATACATTTATTAATGACTTACACGGAATTTAGAATTTGATGAATGAATTTACAGGCAGTGACATATCTCAGCCGCTTCCTCTCATTCTTCTTACCGGCAATATTTTAAAACGTATCTCAAATGTACCGCGTTCATATATACATTTTTACAATCAACCAAAGTTCATACCATATAAGTAAACACCACGTCGATTTATTCCAAATATCAATGAAACACACATGTACACACTTTACGTACGAGTAAAGCCACAAGAGATTTAAAAAATTCCCTTAAGACTATAATATACGAGAGAAGAAAAAAAAAAATATCAACGTAAAAGCTTTGCAGAAAAAGTCAAGATGAATATATGTATTTTACCAAAGTGAAAGATATATCGTTTAACAATCACACGAAAAAAAAAAAAAAAAAAAATACATGATTGCATGCCTTGATGTTATGTACGTTTAAGCAAGTGCATCATACAATAAATTTCGCACTTACTTTTACGTATACATTTTATCATCATCATCATCATCATCATCTATAAATGCACAATCTTTCTCTTTCTCCTTTTTTTTGACGCTAGTCTTTTACGTGTATTGCTTTTGGTGCAATGCATGATTTAATGGACTTCACCTGATACTAAATATTCTGCTGTTTATTCTCCTTTAAAACAATATTATAAAATTTGTTATTAAAATTGTAACGCACATCTTGGACTCTCATTACATAGTATGTTTCTTAAAAATCTTTTACCTTTTTGAAAAAACAAAAAAAAAACAAAAAAAAGTAAAAAACACTCTCTTATAAACACTTGACATTCTATTTTCTCTTATTCTTCATCAAGTCCCTCTCAATCTCTCGCACTTAAATCTCTCTCGCCCACTCTACTATACTTGTTCTCTTCCAGTCCACATAAACTCTTTCTTTTTTTTTTTATTTTTTATTTTTTCTACGCGTGGCTCACTCATCCCCCTTTTTTTCTCTCTTAGCACTGTATCACGCTAGAATACACTCGAATGAACTCACATAAAAGCTTGCAAAGCGACGACTGCGCTTGCCTTTAAGTTGTACACATACATACACATATACAATGCTTTATATGTACTATACTCTATTTCTCTTTTTGTATATATATATAGATGTGAGTTGCTCATTCTATAGGTCTCTTAATGAAAATGAAAATTACATTTTAAAAATTCGCGCACTTCAAGATTAAAAATGTGTGCATTTACCAGCCGTTGTAAGAATTCATATAAGATAAAGAAAATTCATTTTTTTTTTTGCAAGAAACGTACAGAGTTGATTCTAATACATTTAAAATTATTTTCAAAGTAACATTATGAAAACTAAATTAAAAAAAAATAATCTATAGCTTATTAAATTAAATCAAGTAACTGCGTCTCTCCCTCCCTTATGTACACAAATTGAATTTCAGCCTTTTGAATTAAAAAAAACAAAAAAAAAAAAAAAAAGAAAAAAAAAAAAAAAAAAAAAAAAAAAAAAAAAAAAAAAAAAAAAAAAAAAAAAAAAAAAAAAAAAAAAAACGACGCACGACTACTGTACTTACTGGTATACACACTGGAAGCTCTACTTGTATATAAGACGATATATAGTGTCTTGAGAAGGAGAAGTAGCGTCAAATATCATCTCCGACGTAGGTTACATATATATACAAGGAAGCCGAAGACGAAGAAAAGAAGAAAAAAAACAGGAGGTATAAGTAATACAAAAAGTGAGAAAGAAAGAGAAAGAGACGCCACCGGTTGCGCAACGCCTTCTCTTCTTATGTATGTATGTATGTATGTATGTGTGTAAGGAACTATTGTATTTGGAGTTTGTAACGTGGATCACGTTGCAAATGGTGGTACGAAAAAAAAGGGAGGTTAAAAAGATAGTGAGAGAAAGAGAGAAAGAAAATGAGGATATACAGAAGAAAGTATAAGTCTGTAGGCCTATATATATTCTGTGGGGGTAAGAACAACTGGGAGTCGCGAGAAAAATAAAGGTATATAGATATATACTTATCCCTCATCTATATCTCACCCTCTTACTTCAATCTGGAATCAAATTGCATCTTCAACTTTTTTATTTTCCTTTCAGCCTAATCTTTCAAGATTTACTTCTACATTATAAATACTCAAGTCTAAGAAGAAAAAAAAAGATCCATATTTTTTTTTGTCATCTATATCTAGCTAATCCCAATTCAAAAAAAAAAATATGTAATAGCCATTCAACCTCATATTTCACACTTAAATGGTACAGTCCGATTTTTTTTCTCATCGATATTTAACACACAATAGCCGAGAAATTGAAGAAAGTTGTTTGATGATACATAGAACCACTAGAAATATATAATAGAACTATGTTAGATTTTCTTTCTTAGAAGGGATATATCTAAAATTCCTTGTAGGCAGATAAAATTGCAAGTTGATCGTTTAGTCTCGGCGCCTCGTTAAGTCGATCGATATAAATCCCAAGTCTGAGAAAGTATAGGACCAAAAAAAAAAGGCAAACGTGTTAAGAACAAAATCAGTAGTATAGTGTAAAAGACAAAAAAAAAAGAATAACAGAATTACGAATATAGATATATGTATAAGAAGAAGTAACACGATCGTTATGCAGCAGCTCAAGTCTAAAAGGTTCACCAAGGCTTCCGGAGGGGGGTAGTTGGTTCCTTAAGTTTCTTCGACTTGAATTACCACGACCGACTTTGGTACCGAATTTCTTTTTTTTTTTTTTAGGTGGGATGTATAAGGCTAATAGGTTCTTCAGGAGGGAATTGAATGCGTGAATATTTGGGAAATGTAAGGGAGTGTAGAAGATGAAAGTGGAGTTTTTAAATGATGATACAAAAATTGGTTAATTTTGATAGAGGAGAAAAGCTTTAGATGATTGGTTGACTGCTATTGAAAAGTTCAGGATTGATTTTAAATTTGGTTGAATAATTCCATTAATGTAGCAATGTCCAATTTAAAAAGCTTGGACAATTTAATAATTTTTCCATAAATTTTAATAAACTAAAAGTGAAACTGTAATGATACGACACATGTCACCAAAAAAAAAAAAAATATCCTATAACAAATGATGATCAAAAAAAGGTATATACCCATATACATTAATTTTACCCTCTTAATCCTTTCATCAAAAACTCATAAAAATTTCCTCTACACGACAATTCCACATTAATATTCCACTCACCTTATCACTCTATCATCCCCCCTAATTCACTGATTAAGTCTCAACCTTATTTTTAAACCAATATACACATATAAAAAAACAAAAAAAAAAAAAAGAAAAAAAAAAAAAAAAAAAAAAAAAAAAAAAAAAAAAAAAAAAAAAAAAAAAACAAATAAAGAAACCAAGCCACACGATCGTAACACCAGAAAGATTAAAATAATTATCCTGATGAGACTTCTAACTCATCACAATTGGCCACACACACACACACACACACACACACACACAAACACACAGATAATCAAAGTCACGCAACGTACGATATATTATTATATAGTAAAGTTTCAAACGCGATCAAATTAACTCCACACTCGTCATTTAATTTTCCTACTGTATGTGTGTGTATATTGTTTCTCAAGCTTGAAATAAGAAACGTATCTATATAGTCTCTCAATTAACTCCACCAGTTACATTCTATATCTATCTATCTATACCAAACCAACCAGTATAGTATAGTCTCTAATAGCCGAATCGCATGACCTCTCTTTCTCTCTTTCTACCACACTCCGTAACTTTTTGATGGCACTCCACACCCTATATATTCGTGTGTCACTATATATATAAGCTTCCTTACATTACGTGGAGTGTATAAAGAAGTGAAAAGAGGGAAATTGATATCACAGACCTCGACTTTCTTTTACTTGCGGTTCGTAAGTTGGTAGATTATAGTTGGAATTTATATGAAGGGAAAATATGCGTCATGTTTAAATTGAAATTAAAGTCATTTGTCATTTTTTCGTGGGATGATGATGATGATGATGATGATGATGTTGATTGTGGGTTGTTATAAGTAATTATAATGAAAGAGTGTACATTGAGCGGATGTATTTAATTACGCAGATTGTTTTGTCAAGATTTTTCTAATTGAATTAACACATAATTAAAACCTCTAATAAAAATTGTAACAACTCTTATTGATTCTCTTAATACGATCAATTAATTTCGTACTTATAAAAGCTACAAGATAGATCGCCAAGAGTATGTAAAAAGTACTTAAAACCAAAGATACATCTAAATACTACAGAATCAAAAATCAACTTTAATTTTCACCTCTTTCATCGTCCTTTCAACAACTCCAGATGAGTATATGCGTCAGCAGCTCTACAGAATATAAACTCCAATACACAAGAACGTCATCGTTTATCCAAAGAGGATCAACAATTTCGACGAATTAATCGGCTTTCTCCCCTTATAGGTAAGTACTTACTATCTACACCAAAGATCTTTTACCGTATAGACACGAGGCGTGTGTGTGTGTGTATAGGTATATATAGCCAGATGACGCCTTAAACTGGCAGATGACGTCCGAGAGAGAGAGAGAGAGAGAGAGAGAGAGAGAGAGAGAGCTTATCGTTTGGTCGACTCGTCGTTTTTTCACCTTAATATACTGGAGGGGTTGTTTGAGAGAATCGTAAATTATAATTTTTTGGGTTTACTTTTGGAATGGAGAGTGAATTATTTGTAAAAGATGGATGTTATTTGTTTGGGGGGGGAGGTTGTTTAATTGAAAGGTTAGTGGATGTTGGGGATTGAATTTATTTGGTGGTAATGGGTATTTATTTTGAAGTTAATTTTGTTTCTTTGTTAAAAAAAAGTAATTTATAAGTCAGAAGGTAAAAATAATCATTTTATATAAATGTGTCAAAAGGTTAATAAAAATAAAAATATTTTTTTTATAAATTGAAGAATAAAATCTAATTGAATTTAATTAAGTTAATTGTTAAGTTTCCTTTTGGGAGAGATATAATTTAATTTCCGGTTTGTAAAATACTAAAATTATATATATATATATTCACAATAGACACAATTAGACTAAAATTTAATTTTATCACAATCCAAAGCGTATACACTTATAAATACTCAAGCTCAAGTTTTATTATAGGTGTGTCGCACTACTCAATTAAATAAAAATAATCCATCTCTTATATTTATCCCTTTAAAAATAGAGAAAATAATTTTTAAATTTTTTTTTATATAAGTATACACAAGAAAAAATAATAATTCTTATCCAATAGAAACAACTCAATACTCCCTTAAAAAAAATATCATCAAATAATAAACCCATCCTCAAAATCACACAATTAACTCAAGTGTATTTAAAAATCTCACCAGAGCAAGTCTCATCTCTCTTCAGAACCAACCAAGTCCAACCAATTCCAACAGGAAAATCATTAATTAAGTGGCCGCAGCTAATTTATATCGTCGTCCATTACATTTCATCCACACAACCCAGCCTAAGGCTACAGAAAACAGTAATACCCTATAGCAGTAGTATCAACATCAACTTCTCGAGGACAATTACCCTAATGGAAATACAATTTTTCGGAAAACGACACACACATACACTCAGAAGAAGATAGCATCATATCTATAGCCAACCATAATCGTACACGACTCTCTCCGTATACTCTATATCCTATCCACCCGCAGTATTATATCGTTCTCTTAGTCACAGTCGCACACTCTACATCATAGCGCACATCCGACAAAAAAAAAAAGAAGAAGGAGCGACACCCCCCCAAAAAAAAAAACACAAAAAGGGGGGGGAAAAAGGGGGGGGGGGGGGGGGGGGGGGGGGTAGATGTCACACATACATACATACATAGGGTGGACGGTTAGTATATATATAAAGAAGAGAAGAGAGGGGGCGTAGTCGTCGTCGTCGTTTCTACAAGATGTGTATATATACCTATAGTATATACACAACCGAGGCCACACCCAAACGTACATTTCAGTCAACGAATCGGAATCCAGACCACCCCTTCTTGGCTTACATGTATATGTATACATGTATATATATATATATATATATATATATATATATATATATATATATATATATATTACTCTGATGTGCAACCCCTATAGCGCGTGAGGCAAGCGGGGTATAACTACCCTAGAGGCGCTCAAGTGCTGCGATTTCGCGGATATATAAGCTCTGCGGCTACCGTATATACCTATATAGAGTTGGTAAGAGTAAGAGAGAGAGAGAGAGAGTAAGAGACGTCTATTACTACTATTCCTGCCTTCTATTCTATAGCATCTCTCTTTACTCTCTCCCCCTCTCTCTCACTTCCCTACTACGAATTCTACTCTGCTTCTATCTATCTATCTATCTAACCATCCGACGGCTGATCTCGTACGACATATTGCGCAACTTGTATATAGGTACATATACCTACCTATCTACCTACTACTATTAAATACGTTTATGTGTGTATGTGTGAGGGTAAGGGTAAGTTAGTAAAGGGGTTGATAGGAGGGGAGTAGGTATATTAGGTGGTACGCAAGCGCGCGCGCGCATTCGCGAGCACGTGATTGCTCGTACACTCGACAATGGCGAGTGCTTCCCTTCTCCCTCCCTTACCCCCTCTCTGTGTATGTGTATGTGTGGGTATAGTCAACTGCAATTACGCGAGACGTAAGTGCTCCGAGCGGTTTGGTTAGCCGCTCACTTACATATATAGGTATAAGTACTCCACATATTATTATATTGTGTGCTAATTTGTTTTTTAAATGGCGAGCCAGAAAAAAAAATTTATTGTACTTGTAATTTATTTTTTTTTTTTATTTTTTGATTATACTTTATATTTTATAAATTTTATAAATACAAAAAAAAAAAATGAGTTATAAGAGATATTTTAATAACATTCTTATCTATTTCGTTCCAGTTTATAATCACTCAAGCTCTTTAAATATGATATCTTTTACACCATCATCTTTTTCTCTTCTCTAACGTCTGTACTATCTATAATAGCTATCTAGAAACACTCGAATATACTAAAATATAAAAATATACTGACTTTGATTATTTAGCAAACTAGCTAGAACTAACCAACACACTCTAGACCTTCTAAAATCTCACTCTCAATCTTTTATATAAATACTCTCTTTCATTTTCTCGTCGTATAGTGTCAGTTCCATTAAAATAATAAAACGCTCTCAAGTATATATCTTTCAACGACAAAATGTAATTGCTTAAACTAATGAAAGATCTAGTTTTTTCAATTGCTTTGATATAATTTTTAATGCTATCGACTTTACTACATTTTAGTTAAATGCAAATGTTTAAAGTATATTTGAAAAATTTAGATTAAATTTTTTTTTCCTCGGTGGTTTAAAAAAATTTTTTGCGGAATATTTTGAAATACCATAACTTTTATTTCGTAAAGTTCATTTAGTACTGTATCAAGTATTTAAAATACCAATTTAACAAAAATAAGTATTTTAAAAATTAAAATTTTCAAAACTATTTATATATAAACACTCATTTTAAATACTTAATCCCTTCAGAAATCGAATTAAACTTATAATCTACTTAAACAAATCTCACCACACAATACATCAAATACACAAATCAACTAAAAATAAAAAAATAAAAAAAAAATAAATAAATAAATTATACTCAAATTGTATATAACCAGCCATTTATCTCACTATCACATCTTAATCAACCATCCATCCATCCATCCTTCCATCCCAGTCAGTCACACAGAAAAGCTTGCAGAAGCACGTAAAAGATCGTAAAAAGAGAGAAGTAAGAGTACACGGAGTCGTAACATCTATACGCTCGTCGCATATCTTGCTTGACTGACACACAAATCTGAATAATGGTTCGGTGGCTGCGTCAGCACAACAAGAGATACATACACACATAGGGAAGTAGTAGGGTGTACATATACCAAAAGAACACACACACACACACACACACACAAACAAGTAAGAAAGGCACGCATTAAAAAGTCCCATGCGCCCACCCAAACGTACGCGTACGCTTGCAGATTAAATCCCAGAGAAGTGTAGAAAAGGAAAAAAGAGAGAGAGAGAGAGATGGGGTGATAGGGGGAAGTAAAGGCTGACTTTAAAAGGCGTCTAAAGAAGGAGGGCTTGAGCGCTCGCTCGCGTGTACGTCTTTATACTCGGCTTTTTTTAATCTCGGTGCGATTCGCGCTCTCGACTCTCTCTCTCTCTCTTTCTCTCCCTATCCCAGTCTACTTTTTTTTGAAGAAATTGGATGTGTACAATGAGTCGCTCCGATTACTTATGTGCTACGACAGACGAGGCTTAGGCTTTTTCGTGTGTGTGTGTGTGTGTGTGTGTGTGTGTGTATTTGTGTGTAGGCGTACGTCTTTTAGGTTGTGAGTTAACGCATACGTGTATGTGTGTAGTGGATAATTTGGTGTATGTGGTTTGATGAGTTGTGTTGGATTTTTGAGAATATGTTTGTGTATTTGTATGATTGTTGGGATATGGTTTGATCTTTTGGAGAATGAGATAGGATATTGAACGATTTGTTGATATATATATATATATAGATGAGTTTTTGATGATCAGTATACTGTGTATAATTATTGATGAATTGTGGTGTGTATGTTGAATATCAATAAGTACCTTGTATTTGCATTTGATATTGCGAATGGGAGATTGGATCTGATATTTTATTTATCGAATATGAATTTTTATTAATCCGCTTATAAAAAAAAAAAAAAATAAAATAAAGTGATTTTATTAATTATTTATCAATCAAAAAATTTTTTCTGATAACAAGTTTTTAATTAATTATAATTCCAGACTAAACTCTTTTACAAAGCAATATTTAAAATTCTCTGGCAGTTCTTTTATATCAAAAGTAAAAGAATCATAGAACGTCGGACAAAGCAGTGACCAATTCTACTTAAAAATCAAATCTCCAACCTTTCAAAAAAAAAGTGGAACCTTACTTGCAATTGTATCCGGTCTTTCTATACCAGGACGCGACCGGTTAATTTACGCGAATTTCCATTATGCTAAAGGAAACCATAAAAAAAACTAGAGCCTTTCCCTCGTCAAAAAAAAAAAAAAAATCAATCGACGAGCTCAAAGATAACAGATTTACTCTTTGCCATCATCTCTCTTTCTCTCTCTCTCTCTCTCCCCTTCACTCGTAACTGAAACGTTTCATTCTTTTCAAAAACCCCTTTTGGATTTGAATAGGGGTGAAAAAGAAAAAAAAAACTCATTCGAAATTACACCGATATACGTTTATTTGAAACGGTATGTGCTGGTAGGTATATTAAAGAGAAGGAGATAAATGAAAGAAGAGAGGAATTAGAAAAAATTATATCAGCAATCTCTCCGTTCATATAGATACTAGAGATTCAAAAAAAATAAAAAAAATAAAAATTGTGTATCAAAAGATTTTTAATTAAATGTGATTTTTTACTTTACTAAAAATTGATTTCTTTATAAAAGTTATACGAAAAATATAGATTCTAATTATTAAAACTAAATTTTCAACTTAATTGGATTTATAAAAAAAAATTGAAAATCGTTTTATTTAAATCAATTTCTCTTCCCTCACCAATCCAACACAAACCATCATCTGACAATCCAAAATCATCGCCACTCGTATAAAACCATCATCATTCAACAAAATCCCTCGAATCATCAATCTTCAAACAAACCAAAAAAAAAAAAGTAAAAGTGATTGACAATAGCACCAGATAAAAATCAAAAGAGAAAGGTAAAATCAAAAAGCTTTGACAAAAAAAATCCATATATACCTCCTTTCATACCTTTTATCACTCACCAAAATTCCAATAGCACCACACCAAAAAAAAAAAAAAAAAAAAAAAGAGAGAGTGAGAGAGCTATTACGATATCAGTATATACGTCTGGTCCACACCAAAAACGCATATTCACATTGTCTCGAGTAATAAAAAAAAAAGAAGCTGCTGCAAGTGGGAGGAAGGGTGATAGACTAGCAGCCAGGAGTAGCAAATGGATGGACTACTGGGTACTATATAGCCGCTGGTGGAAAAAAAGGGGCTTTTGATATAGCTTTGAGCGAAAGAGAGAGTATATATATAGCAGGTATACACATATATCTCACCGTACGCGTTGGATTAATTAACGAAGCGTTGGGGTTGCTTGGGGGCAAGGATAGATATGCACCTGCGGACGAGTGGATATATAGAGGTGTTGCAAGAGGGAGAAAGCTGATGGGGAATGATCTCTCGTTATATCTAAGTGGTATTGGAAAAGGGATGATAGTCAGAGAGAGATTCGTGTATCTATATGGAATGGATGTCTCTGTATAGATGGTAATTGAGTTTTGTGGAATTGTTTAATATGGAAATTTTTTAAAGATTTAAGGGAAATATTTGGAGATGTAAGGAAAAAGATTGGAATGAGTTTCTGAGATAAAATGATTGAGTAAATTGGAAGGGATGAAGAAAATGAAGAAGAACAAAGACGGATTACCTATTCTTTGTTTGAAAGAAACGAATATTTAATCTGTAAAACTTTGTACAATGATAATAAAATGCTTTATCATTATTCAAAAATTAGTAAATTTTCTAGGTTAATGTATATTGGTACAATTGTTAAATCGAGCAAGATCTTTATCTTGTAATAAGAAAAATGATAATTTATAAAATGAATTCTATTAATCTTACGACAATAAAACAATATAATTAAAAATCAATGATTTCATTTGGCATAACCCACAGCATCAATCCTTACAACTTATTAAAACTTCCTTTCACAACATAATCAACCAATAAATCCTTATCCCCAAACCCACACACAATATACACATCTAAACCTTAAAAAAAAAATTTACTCATCATTCAAGCAAAAAAACTCTTCCTCGATTGCTTTTAAATGAATCTCGAGTGGTTTTGCACATGGACGCGCCCCAGATCCCTAATCCAGCAGAGCAAAAATTACTTCGACAGTAAAAACCGAATGGATAGTAAGTAAAGGCCGGCTAAAGAGTAGTAGTAGTAGTAATCGACGAACGAACGAATCGAAGATCCATTGTGATACCACAAATGCACAGCAAAGACTAAATCATCTGGGAATATATATCCAGAAAAGGAAAGAACGAGGATATATTATATAGGGGAAAAAGAGAGAAGAAGCAGTAACAGCAATCGGTAGCAGCGCAACCTAACATGTGCAAAATCGAGAGCAAAGACCGAAAGAGAGAAAGAAAGAGAAAGAGATTCTCTTTTGTATGTGTGTGTGGCTCCTTTGATTTTTGCGCTATTCTCAGTATAAGTCAGAGAAAAGTAGGAGGAGGAGGAAGGGGAGAAAAAGGTTCCTTCTCCTACTTTCTTTTCTTGCTTTTCTATGCTTTAATCTTTAGTAATCCGCTTCTCGTTGACTAGCTTTTTTATTTTCGCTTTATTCGTATAAAAATCTATGTACCAATCGTTTTTTTTTTTTTTTATCATCTGGAGAATAGATAATAATGTGTGTCTATGTATGTGGGTTAGTCAATATTATTTGGATGATATTATAATTTAGATCTTTTTGAAATTTTTGTTGATTTAGTTTTATTTGATCAGCTTGATGAAAATAATGATGTGTAAATTGATAAGAGTTTGAGAATTTTATAGTTTAAAGAAAAACAGACTTTGTTAAAATTTATCAATTTTTTTTTTATTATTATAAAAACTAGTTATACAGATATTTAATTATTATACAACTAGTTATTAGATTTGAATTTTATTTTATTATAATTTATGCGTATTTCTTTTTGTCCAAAAATAAATTTGTAAGTTCTTCTGAAGTAAGTTGGAATGTATCTACTGGAATTGAAAAACCGAATGAGTGTGGTCTTGTATAAGTATATTTTGAGAATATACATTCAACAAGTTCGCAGTTACGAAGATCTGAAATATAATCAAAGACAAAAAAAAATTAATGAAAAAATTTAATAAATTTATCGTTAATAGTAATTTTATTCACCTTTGTTAACGCATTTTATATAATTATCTAAAATATCTGCTTGCTCAGGTTTATTCTCTTTAAGACCATTTTCTAATATTTTTTCACTCATTTTTCCATTTGGATACATCTGCAATAAAAAAATTTTATTTCAATAAAGCCGTCGTTTAAAATAGAGTACATTTATATATAAATTAAAAAATAATATATTTTTCACTTACGATGCCCATCTGCCTAAATAAACAAGCATTGAAACAAGAAGATTCTCTTTTTGTAACATTGTAATCTAATTTATGATAATTTTCTGTAAACATAAATGTTTATTAAACAAAGCTATAGTTTACAAAATTATTTTCATTTTTTATATTTTGTATAAATACCTTCTTTAATTCCAAACTCAAGGAGACAGGACTTTATATCATTTTTAGGACCAGCTGGTTCTGGTTTAGGAGTTGACGAATCGTTTGATGATGCGGTATCATTCGTTAATGCCAATATATTTGGCTACAACAATTATTTAAATTATATATTAAACTAAGCAAATAAATATTTTCAGTCGTATATATTTTATTATTTTTATTACGTAAATATTATACATTACCATATAAAAGGTAGCAAAGCAGAAAATAGAGATAAAAATTACTGTTTTCATGATGAAATTATACTTTATACGTGGTTAGTTTAAAACTGATTATGAAACGATAACGAGTTTCTGTTATATCCCAAAAAGAAGAGTTGAGCATTAAATTGTAAACACAATTTTATACCTTCTCTTGGAAAAAAAAAATTGAAATTTTTAATTTACATATCAATGACTATGTGTGCTAATACAAAGTCAATTTCATTTGAACTCATTATAATTTGTAGCTCTAACGTTGTAAATTTATCATAAAATGAAGAATTAAAGGTTTTTCCTAAGTATACCTTTATAAAAATATACTTGGTTTAACCTTGTTTCGTAATAAGTTAGGTTTTAATATTTTTTTTCATAAAGTTGATTCATTTTTTTTTTTTATTTTTTTCTTTATCTCAATGACATACGTTATCAATCGTTTTAAATAATCTTCAGTCTAAAATGATATTGAGATTAAGTAACATTTGGTAAATTTTGATATTCAAAAATTCACTTATATATCTATAATTTTATATGAGTTGATAAGAATTCTGGGTTTATTCCAGATCTTAAAATTCAATTTCTTCATCTTTTTAAATTTTACATTTATTTCTCTTTAAATTCATCAACGTCAAGTAAGAGAATAAAAAAATTTTGAACAAGAAAAATAAATTTTGAATAGCATTTTAATAAAATAATAAACTTAAAAGAATATTCAATTGAATATATTGAATAGTCAATTATATCGATATAAATTGTAACTTAAAAAAACTCAGATAAAAAATAATAAAATTTTTTTCTCTTAAATTTAACACTTTCCATAATAATCAATTAACAATTCCTTACTCATTAATTGTCTTTACCCATCCAATACTTTCAATCAATCTAAATAAACATATTTCACCACATTCTCCTCAACCCAACATTTCCACTCAAATAAACGCAAAATAAAATAAAAAAGAGCAAAAAAAAGGAAGTACAACTTACAAAGAGCAAAAGAGGGTTCACGTATATATACCTATTCCCATCCACGCGCAGCATTTATATATAATACACATGAGAATCTGGGCGTCAGGTCGAAAGAGGGTGAAGATGATGGGTGTGTGTGTGTGGGGGGGGGGGGTATTGCTCAAACGCAAAACCAACGCCTCGGCATCAAAGTGCGTATAACACAGAAGAAAGAGAGTATCTATATAGAAAATACGAAAGGAGAGGAGATGAAAAAAAAGGAGCAATAGCACGTTTAGAATAGTCCGAATATATATACATATATAAGAAAGAGAAAACGACAAAGCCCGTGCTTGTGCATAAAATCGATGCCACCAAAGAGGAAAGGATACCCACACACGTATACTCATCTTTATATCCTCCCTCCCTCACACACACATACATATATAGAGTCGACCAGTTAACTCTCTACCTACTGCTATGTACTCTCGCTTACCCTCTCTCTTTTTTACTCTCGGATAATCGACTCTGAAAACAACCCCATAGAAGAGAGAAAGTAGCAGGAGCAGCAGCAGCTGCGTCCGAGAGAAGAGTTGGGAAATGGAGAGGTGGTTTAATGAGAAGTGCTACTGGATGATTATGATGCTACTATTACTACTACCTGCTACCTGCTACTGCTGCTGCTGCTTTACGTTGCCACGTGGAATGGGAAAAGTTTTTCAAGCTATATAGGTACTGGACATTCGTGGAATCTATGCGTTTTGCTTTTTTTTTCTTTTTTACTGTGGGGTATATCGTTATGTGAAAGCGAGCTCGATTATAATTAATGAGGATGGTAGGTATGTGTTGCAAGTGTATAAATACTGCTGCATTTTTTTTTTCGTTTGAGGGAAAAGTTAAATTTATAGAATGTCGTTATATATATTTAAGTAATAATAATTCAATATAAAATTTTATGATTAAAATTTATTTTTAACTCAACGAACTTAAGAAAAAAAAAAGAACAGTCCCCAGTAGTTAACTCAATCTTCCACCAAAAAGTTTGGTATGTACTCAAAGTTCACTCAACTCTAAAGAGACATATAACAACGTGAACGCACTTACGTTTTACGCGTTCAAAAACTTTCCACTCTGACTTTATTTTTCGCGAAACGAAGCAAAGCTCACTCAATCCCACCTCAAAAAAATAAAAATAAAACTAACTTTGCAAAAGAATTTTTTTTTTAAAGAAAGAAAATAAATTTTTTTCGCGATAATCAGTATAAACATCGTATCTACTGTTCATTATCGAGTGTATACAAAAAGTTATATATATGCGATAACGCATCCTCTCATGTATAAAACTTATAACACAACATATGTGGACATACACACATACACATACAAAAAACATAGACATACACCACAAAAAGGGAGAAATCGTACTCTTCGCGTCATCCCTCACTTTTCACCCCACCCCTCACCCTCAACCTCTACCCTTGACTCGTTCGTTCTATCTTTCGGGCTCCACTTTAATATCCTGATTAAAGCGGGCCCGGGGCTCGTTCACTCGTTCGTTCGTTCGTTCGTTCGCTCGCGCGAGAAAGAAGCTCACTCTCTCTCTTTCGAGCGCGCGATGAAATCTAAAGAGATCGTTTTTCTCTAATTAAAAACGGCCTTTGAAAAAAAAACGGCCCCGAAAAAAAGGGAGCTAGGGAGAGGGGGAGAGGGAGGGAGAGAGAGAGAGAGGGAGAGAGAGAGAGAGAGAGAGAGAGAGAGAGAGAGAGAGAGAGAGAGAGAGAGAGAAACGTAGGTATACAGTATATAGGAAGGTGGAAAGAGAGTAGTAGTAGTAGTAGTAGTAGTAGTAGTAGTAGTAGTAGTTGGTGTACACGGCTGGACGGCAACGAGTAAACGGCCGTTTTTCCCGTAGGCCAAGCTCTCGTGCGAGCGTGATTATACGACCGCTCTTGCGTTCAAGGAAGCAAGTTTTTTTTTTTTTTTTTTTTTATTGAGTTGACTTTACTTACTTTTTTATTTTTTATTTTCTATCTTTATTATTAATTTTTTTATTTACTCTTTATTGTCACGCAATTTTAATTTTCTTATTTGTTTCGAGTTATTTTGTAAAAATTTGAAAAAATTCTTGGATTTTCACAAATTTGTTATCGACTGTGTTCGACTCGCGAAATGATCACGTTCTTAAATTACATGCTTCACAGTAAATTTTTCTTTTCTTATAAAATATCTTAAATAAAAATATTTAAATTAAAAAATTTTTATTGCTTCAACAAATAAACCAGAGCCAATAATCAGCAGCTAATCAACCAATCCTTTTTCCAAAGAACTACGATCGAAATCTCTCTTTCGTCCCATCAGTTCTTACACAAAGTCAGTGCAAATACTATACTTCCCTCCTCCTCCTCCTCCTAAGCCTTGTCTCGCACCAAGCCTTTCTGTTTAACGAACATCACCAACAGTAGCAGTAGTAGTAGTAGTAGTAGTAGTAGCAATGAGTATAACACAAAAAGAAAAGGAAAAAAAAGAAGAAGAAAAAAAGACGGGGTGAAAATTACTCGGAGACCCCGGCAATTTAACCGGAAGCGATTCTCAAAGACCACTCGCTTTCTTTCTCTATATCTCTCAGTACTTACATACGTGTATATATGGAAGATAGGATGAAAGGCGCGGTGGTCTCTATAATACCCCCCCTTATAGCAGCTTTCAGCTTCTTTCTCTCATTCGGACAAGCTCGAACGAAGCTTTTACAAACATGTGTCGTTGAAGTACACGTATACATACACACATATTTTTCTTTACTGTGTCCTACTATATACTCATCGATCTTTTCTCTTTCTCCTTTTTTTTTACCATTGGATGACCCAACGCGATTTCTCAGCTAAGTGGATTGCTTACCTCTACGGAAGTTACCGGGAGTTTCTCGGGGCGCCTAATGGAAGCAAAACGATCGTTTTGGTTTTCCTTCGAAAAGTGAGAGAGAGAGAGAGAAAGAGAGTAAGAGAAAGAAGAACTTTGCTTTACCATCCAATAAGATGGTTTACTGTGTACTACTAGCTTTTTCTCTACTTCCTTTTCTACGGACTTTTCCAACCGAGAGTGCACTTGCTGATCAAAGAGGAAGCCACGTTGGAAAGTAAACTTACTTTTTTTTATTTTATTTATTTTTTTGAGCCGAAGAATATCGAAAGCAAATTAATCTTTTTTGGTAAATTTTTGAGATTGGTTTTTTTTTTTATAAAGAAAAAAAACGTTAAATTTTTATTTCTTTTAATAATTTGTTTTAAATACGCAATCCTGAAATTTCTATATAAAAGTCACACATTATTGATAAATAAACATTGAATTACGTAGTAAATATAAAGTTATCAAATTACGAAGAAATAAAAGCCACACGAATCGTGTAATATCAAAAGAAGCGTGCGCGTGTATCAGCTTTGAACCGCTTTGGTCGACTCGAGTCACGTTTACTTTAATAAGGACACAATAAGCGACAGTGTTTATTTGGTGCTTGACCGTTTCGAACGTATTTACACGTATATTATATAGAGTTGACGTTGAAAGTAATAATGAAGATGAACGTGAACGTTTTGTTTTTACTTGTTTTAGGATTTGTTGCTTCTAAAGCGGTAAGGATGTTGAAATTTGGAATTTGTTGCTTAAAATAGTTTAAAATATGAGTGTGTAGTTTTTAGTGATTGTGGTTAAGTGTTTTTAGTGATGTTTTACTAAGGATTTGTTTTATTTATGATTCCAGGAAAATATTACGATGACTAATGATCAGTTAACCGAGTACATACAGGAATGTTTATTGAATTCAAATATAGATTCAGGTAATTTTATTTTAAAAATTTTTTTTGTTTAATTATAAAATATAATTTTTAATTAAATTATAACTGATTGTATTATTATTAATGTTATATAGGATTTCGCAGAAGTACCAATAGCGAGGAGAATCTCAGATACATTACAGAAGTGAAAAGATCCTGTTTCATGGCTTGCATGTATAAAAAAGCTGGTATTGTAAGTGTATTTATTGTTTTTCAAATTAAGATTTATTCTGTAGAAATAAGAAAATATCGTGATAAGATTTAAATGCTTGGTAAAATTTATTTCAGATAAAGCCTGATGGATCGATCAGACCAGCAGTGGACAAATTAGATCCAACGACAACAGAAGTAATCAAAGCATGTAAACAACAAGGTATATACAAACAAATATTTTTATGGTTTATTTTTCTTTTAATAGTTTGATCATTTTCTTGCGAATTTAATCAAATAGCATAAAATAATTATAAAAATTAAAATTAAAATTAAAATTAAAATTATATTAATTTGTTCGTTTGCTCAGTTGCAATTTTTTATGGAAAATTGTATTAAAATTTCAAAAAATTTTTATCTTGTTACTAAGACGAGTAGCTTGAACGTCGATATTACGTAATAACAAATTTATAACTAAATCTTATTTTTTTTAGCTAAATTTGATGTCTGCGAACTGGCCTGGTGTTTGAACAAAAGTGATTCATTTAATATACCTATTGTATCAGGTGGACCAGTTTATGAATTAAATTAAAGATGGAGTTTTTTATTTTACATGTTATTTTTTGCGAGTTTTGGCGTTTAATTGCATTAACAATTTTTGTCAGTATTCAATAAATTTTTATATTTATTTTGTAAAATGTATTACATTAAATATTCAAAATCACGCTATGTTAAAATTTTTTGTTTAATTAGTTATTGAAATATTCATTTAAATTTATTCTCATTTATTTACATACATGTACTCGCTGCTACTTTTCAGCGTATTATTTAACAATTATTTGATTTAAGAGCTGGACACTTAAAATTTTGTGAACTAAAATAAAATGAAATATGTAAAAAAAATTATAATACCTTTGGTTTTTAATAAATTCTAAATTTATAAAATGATTTTAATGTTTGTTATGAATTTTAATTTTTTAATTTTGATTTTATCTAACCAGGTAAATTACATAGTATGCATTAAATGTATGTCAATTAAAATCCTACAGAATTTTATAATTTATTGCCCTTTAACAATCAATTTATTTAGAAATTGAAAAATGTTTACTTTTGTTAGTACCTATATACAATTATAGAACAAAACACATTATAGTATATTTGTATAAATGATAATATTCGTAGAACTATAATTGTTCTTTAAGTCTGTCTTTATATTAATATTTTAATTTTTTTATTTTTCCATTTGCAATTTAAAATAATTTTTTATATAAATTTTAATTGCTTCCCAGTAGCTTCTTACATTTCTTAGTATTCTTAAACATATTTTTTTACAATTATCTTAAAAACGAGCTAGTAACCTAATTTGGTTTTATTGAAATAGATAAAGTATGTAATGAAAGCGTATATTATCTTCGATTATCATGTTTAATAGAACATAATGTGAAGGAAAACTTTTAATATTTGCATTTGATAAATAAGTGTTTATTCTTCAACACATATTTTTTCTACGAAATAAAAAATATTCATTTTACGTATAAAACTGTAATTTTAATCGTTCAAAAAATAGTTTGTTACTGATTCATCAACATGCACAATTTCATTATGAATATAGTTATTACAATTATTGCAACTTGCATTATATTGGTCTTAGGAATACCGGTAATAATTTTATATTAATTAAATAAGCATATTACCTACAAAATTTTGAAGCACAATTAAACAAATTTTTTTTACACATTAAAATATAGGAGCCCCAAAATCCTGACAATATACCATTTGAATGGTTTAAAAACTGTCTCGATTATCATAGAAGCGTTGAAGGTATTTGATAAACATTAAAAATCATCTATTATAAACATTTTTTACGATAAAGTTATATTTATTCTGTAATTTGTTGTAATAGTTCTTAACAAAAAATCAAGGGATTGGACTGGCCGTGATATAGCTTGCTATAAAACTTGCGAATATACTTTTCAAGGAATTGTAAGTTTGCTAGATAAAATTATTGCCAATATTTTTCTTTTTAATTTATTTAAATTTTTAGTTGCGTAGTAATGGATCTATAGATGAAAGTAAATTATTAACAGTGAATGGATATTTAGAGGATCCCAATGCATACTCGTCATGTAAAATAGGTAAAAAAAACTTTTTAAAAGTTACTTGAATTTTATTACAGAAGAAATTTTTTTCTAGGTAAAACAAATTGCGATCTTATTGAATGTATATTGAATTTTCGTCGTAAATAATACATGCTTTTTTAACTGTAAACATAGTACAGTTGTTACTATATTTCAACAAAGATAACTAGATGAATAAAAAAAAATTTAATAAGTTCTTTGTATTTCTTTACACGACCTCCAGACAACCTATATATAAAAAAAATGCTTTTTATTTTATTTTTGAATCAGCTACTTAGTTATTGCAAACCAATAAAAGAAAAATGATGTATAATATCTCCTTATCATTTTTAAAACTTATGATAATGTTAAAAGTTATGGAAAAATTTTGAAACTTGTATTTGATGATTAATTATTTTATTATTTTATAAAAATTTTATTATTAAAGAAAAAAATGTTAATTAATATTCTTTACGTGTATAATTACGAAACGATCATCTCTTTTCATCTTTTTTTTTTTGTATAAAACAGGATTTTAAAACGTTTAAAAAGTTATTTTATTCTGATTCTGTTATATGAATAAATTTAAGATGAATACAATCATCGTTATCTTCGCTGCTTGTCTTACTATAGTTCTTGCAGTTCAGGTAATGTTTCTTATAATAATTAAAATTTGAAATGAACAAGCTTTCTATTTTTACTCAACTGACAATGTTCAATTCTTATTAATTATTTAAAAACTAGTATAAAATGCATTACGAAATTATTTACCAAATATTTCTAACTTAAAAACTTTTTTATTATTATATTTAAATAATTTTTTTTTTATTTGAATAGATGCCTTCAAATCCTGTATTTTCATCATGGTTAATTAGTTGTCTTCAAAAAGAAGGAAGCGGAGATGGTAATTATTAGAGATTAAATATTATTGAACGTCGTAACTCGTTTTAAAAAATTAAGTTTATAAACCATTAATTTTATAATATAGTTCTGGGCAAAAATTTGAAAGATTGGGCAAACCGTGACAGAGCTTGCTATAAGGCCTGTGAATATAAATTTCAAGGAATCGTAAGTTTATATGAATTAAATTAAATTAGCCACATTGAAAAATCACTTAGTTTTATTATATGCTATTTTAGATGTTTAAGAATGGAACTATTGATGAAAATAAATTATTGACTATTAATGGACATTTGGAAGATCCCAAAGCCTACTCATCGTGTAAAGAAGGTATATTAAAATACTTTATCAAATTGAGTGAAATTTTCATATTAAAATATTTTTTAGGTAAAATCAATTGCGATCTTATAGAGTGTATTCAGAATTTTGATAATCAACAATAATATCTTGTATAAATTGTAAACAGTACAGAATTATTGCTAAATTTTAATAAAGATAATTAAACAAATAAAAAAAGTCGGAATACTTTAATTCTACATATACGTAATATACGTCCAAGCACTTATACTTTTACATATTTTTTTTTACTTAAAGAGCTGATAATTTAATTTTTGCCAACTGAGAGAAAATAAAATATGCAAAAAAATTGTGAAATCTTCCTTTATGATTTAAAAAAATTTTTTATTGTTGTTAAATAAATTCAAGAAAAGATTTTAATATTTACAAATGATTTAAATTTTGAATTCATATTACCAAATAGAGTATACATTGAATATATTCATAAAACAGACCCTATAAAATTAATTAAAAATTTTATGTCTAAAACTAACTGTTGATTTTATAATTTATTATTCTTTAACAAACATTTTATAAAAAAAATGAGAATTGTTTAATCTTATTAATATACAATATTGGATAACAAGTTATTCTTGTACCATTAATCCTTTTTTGTATAAAAACTGCAGTTCAAAAAGTTCAAAAAGTAGTTAAAATTTGATAGGCTAATACGCACAACTTTATCATGAATACAATTACTATAATTTTCGTTGCTTGTCTTGCAGTAGCACTTGGTGTAAGTGTAACAATTTTTTTTATCAAATACTTCTAAATAAAGACTTGTCTCACAATAAAAAATGTAAAATATTTAAGTAAATTATAATTGATTTTTTTTTTAAATGAAAATAGGAGCCCCCGAAACCATATCCTATACCATCGTACTGGCTTAAAAACTGTCTTGAATTTCAAAATAGCACTGAAGGTAGTTACAGATTAAAAATTTGAAAATAAAATAAATTTTAATTACTACTGTATTTTTTTTATAGTTCTTACAAAACCATCAAAAAATTGGACCGAGCGTGATATCGCTTGTCATAGAACTTGCGAATATATATACAAAGGAATTGTAAGTTAATTATTCTTATTCAAATGACATAAACTTAATGACCATATATCTTATATATTTACAACTTTTCTTTTTTAGATAAATGTCAGTGGAACCATGAATGATCAGAAACTTACAAAAGAAGATGGATTTTTAGAAGATATTAGATCTTTCTTATGGTGCAAGAATGGTAAGAAAATTTTATCTAATATGATTAAAATAGATAATAAATTTGGTCTGATTTGCTTTTAGGACGGACTAATTGCGATCTTGTAGAATGTATGATGTTTACCAATAATCGGCATTGATAGACTATTATTTGTGAGCATTATATAATTAAAAAAAATATATAAGTTATGCAAATAAAAAAATTAAATTAATACTTTGATTTATTAAGAATACTATGTAAAAAAATTAAGTAAAAACAAATTTATCAATCATACAAAATCTATTTCTTGACCCTGCTATACTTTATTTCGTATAAATTTAAGTACTTATAACAAAAGAATAAGATTAAAGCTATTCAAATTTTTTCAATTAATAATATATTAATATATAAAAAAGTATATAGCATAATCGATTATCAATTAAAATTTTTTTTTAGTAAAGTAAAAATTTATGGAAAAATTTAATATTTGAAAATTATTATAATTTCAATTTATGTAACCAGATAAATGCTTTTTTCTTAAATACATATCGTGTATTTACAAAGCAGATTTTAACGAGTTAATTAAAAATCACCCGGCTTAGAACAGACTACTGATTGAATAAGTTATTGTTGCTAACGAACATTTTTAAATAAAGTAAAAAACATATTATTATTATTAATGTTTAAGATTATGTAACAAGCGACTCTTTCGAGTGATTTCCCAATAAAACAGCAGTTAAAAACAATCATTGCTATAGTTCAATTTTAATCTACTGATACGCACGACTTGATCATGAACACAGTAACCATAATATTCGCTGCTTGTCTTACGATAGCTTTTGGAGTAAGTTTTACACTTTTGGTATTAATAAAATGAACAATTTTGTAAAACAAATTTTTTTTTGACAACTGTAAAATATTTAAGTTAAATAAGAATAAGTAACTAAATTTAATATAAATATCAACAGGAGCCCTCAAATTCTATGACATTAGTATGGCTTCAAAAGTGTCTTGAACATCAAGGATCCGCAAATGGTATTTATTTAATATTAAAAATTATAATATCTTGTATGCTGTATGATAGACTTGAAATTTTACTGTTATGTTTATAATAGTTCTGGCTAAACCATCAAATGATTGGACTATGCGCGATTTGGCTTGTCACAGAACTTGTCAAGATATATACAAAGGAATTGTAAGTTTATAAATTTAATTAATCATTGTTTTTCTTAAATTTTAATTAACGTTATAACTACACATTTAACGTCGTTTTTTTACGTTACTCATTTTTTTTAGATAACTGTTAGTGGGAATCTTGATGAAAGTAAACTTACAAAAAAAGATGGATTTTTAGAAGACATCAGATCTTTTCTAATTTGTAATAAAGGTAAAAAACTTTCAATTAGTAAAATAATAGTATGAAAAATCAAAAAATTTAAATATCTTTTTATCTTTTAGGACGAACTAATTGTGATCTTGTAGAGTGTATGATGAATTTTAATGATCGTCATGACAAACAGTGACTTAATCGAAATCGACAGATTTTGATTTGATTTAAAACGTTATGAATTACAAAATAAAGTTTACATTGATTTTATTAAAATTTATAAAAATGTTAAAAAGAAAAATTAAATAAAATTTTATTTATCTAAGATACAAAATCTATCTCTTTTTTGCTTGAGCTGTATTTCAAATGTAATATAACGACAAAAAGGGATGAAAGTCATTTAATTTTTATATCAATTATACTTACATAACGATATATTAAAAAAAATATCAAGAATTCGATTTTTATTTTTTATTTTTTTTTAATTATAAATTAGTGAAAAGATTTTTATATTGGCTTTTTATTTAAATTTTGATTTTATGTAATCAGATGAATAGTTTACCGTACAGTGTACATTTAAAAAAAAATGATATTAAATTATTTTTACTCAAATTTAACAGCTATTTTTAAAATTTATTGTTCCTTAACACACGTTTTTGCATAAAATAAGAAAAAAAGTATTTTTATTAATCTAGACGATCACGAAAATAATTTTTTATTGACCGATTTTTTTCTTTATATAAGACAGCAGTTAAAAAATTTCATAGAGTAGTTAAATTTTGATTAATTAAATTGCATTTTTTTATCATGAATACAATTACTATAATCTTCGCTGCTTTTCTTGCAGTAGCCCTAGGTGTAAGCATACATTTTTTACGTTAATTAAATAAAACAAAATTTTTCTAAAAATATACAAGAGAATAACATTTTATGGCAACAATTAAAATATTTAAGACAATTCTAACAAAATTTTTTATAAATTAAAATAGGAAACCACTAGTACTATTCCATCAGATTGGATGAAAAACTGTCTTGAATTTCAAAAAAGCGTTGGAGGTTTGTATAACATAATAAAAGATTGATTCATTTTGTGTATGCTTTATATCATAAAATCAAATTCATGCCGAAACTTTTACAACAGTTCTTGTCAAACCATCACAGGTTTGGACCGACTGTGATAAAGCTTGTTATAGAACCTGCGAATACATATATAAAGGGATTGTAAGTTTCTAGATTAAATTAATCACAGTTTTTTTCTTATTCGTTTTAATTTAAACATCATTAACTTTGTAATTTCTCATTAATAATAATATATTATGATTTAAAGGAACAAAAGTTAAAAAAGCTCTAAGATTTTCAGGACATTAAATAATTTATCTTTTTCGCCTTTTTAGATAACTGTGAGTGGAACCTTAGATGAAAGTAAACTTTCAATTAAACATGGATTTTTAGAAGACAAATTATCTGTAGAATGGTGTAAAAAGGGTAAAAAATTATTAGAAATATGTGCATAAAAATTAGACTTTTTAATATATAATTGTTTTTCTTTTAGGACAATTCAATTGCAATCTTGTAGAATGTATGATGTATTATTCTAGCTCAATGAAATAGTATATGTTAGTTGTGAAGATAATTTGTTTTTTACCAAATAAAATTATCAACCATACAACATTTCTTATTTTAGCCTGCTTATATTTTACTTTAGATATACATTCAAGTATTTATAATAACAAGAAAGGATTTAATTATTTTAATTTTTGTTAAATCACATAACTTTTGTAAAATAAAAATAAATAATTATTTGAAAAAATGCAGATCTTTTATCATTATTTCTAAAATTTAATAAATTATAAATTTATGGAAAGATTTTGATACTGGCTTATAATTTAAATTTATACAACCAGATAAATCATGTACCTCACAAATTCATAAAAAAATGATGAAAAAGTATTTGAATTCTAATTTGTCAGCTAATTTCATAATTTATCATTTTTTAATGCATAGTTTTGCACATAGTAAGAAATATATACTTTTATTAATGTATACGATCACGAAAAAGTATTCCTTTGACCGCTTTTTTCTAGTATAAAAACGGCACCTAAAAACGCTTATAGAGTAATTAAATTTTGATTTCTGAAATCGTACTTTATTATCATGAATAAAATTGCTATAATTTTCGTTGCTTATTTCGCAGTAGCTCTAGGTGTGAGTATAAATTTTTGGTATTAATCAAATAAATCATATCACTCGTAATTGTTTTTTTAAATATCTTTTAAAATTAATTTTTTATTTATTAGATAAAAACCAAAATAACAAATCACATTAAAATTTTTCTAAAAATATACGAGACAATAATATTTTATGTCAATAATTGAAATATTTAAATAAAAATTTAACTAAATTCTTTATACATTTTGATAGGAAACCACAAGTACTATTCCAACAGATTGGATGAAAAACTGTCTTGAATATCAAAAAAGCGTTGCAAGTTTGTATAACACAATAAAAAATTAATGAATTTTGTAGATCTACTATATGACAAAATCCAATTTATGCCAAAACTTTTACAACAGTTCTTAAGAAATCACCACTGGCTTGGACCAACCGTGATAAGGCTTGTTATAGAACCTGCGAATACATATATAAAGGAATCGTAAGTTTTTATTATTAAATTTATCACTGTTTTTCCTTATTCATTACTGTTTGAACATCATTAACTTTGTAACTTCTCAGAAAAAATATATCATGAACCAAAGGAACAAGAGTTAAAGAAGCTCTAAGATCACACGTTATCCGGCGTCATGTAAAATATCTAATTTTTAATTTAACTCGTTTTTTAGATAACTGTAAGTGGAGCCTTGGATGAAAATAAACTTTCAATTGAACATGGATTTGTAGAAGACGAAACATCTATTAATTGGTGTAAAAATGGTAAAAAATTACTATATAAATAATTATGTAAAAATTAGAAACATTTTGATGTACAATTTTTTTCTTTTAGGACGATTCAATTGCGATCTTGTGGAATGTATGATGTATTTTACTGACTCAGTAAAATAACTTGTGTTATTTATGAGCATAATTTGTTTTCCACTAAATAAAATGATCAATTATACGTTTTTTTCTTTGGCCTACTTTTATTTTACTTTATATAAATTTAAGTATTTATAATATGAAAAAATAGGATTTAATAAATTTAATGTCAGATGACTTTTGTAATATAAATATAATTATTTATGTAAAAAATGCAGATCTTTCATCATTATTTCTAAAATTTAATAAATCATAAACTTAAGGAAAAATTTTTATATTTGCATAGATTTTAAATTTAAAATTTTGTAATTATCTAAAGTATATTTTATACATTTAATGTATTTACAATGCATATTCTACAGAAATAATAAAAAATTACTTCTACCTAATACTGACGATCAATTTTATAATTTATGATAGTTTAATGAACATCTCGCTTATTAAGTAAAAATTTGTATTTTTATGTCTGTGATATGTAAAAAGCCTTTCTAACAATCGTTTTCTATATAAAGCAACAATTAAAAACACTTGGGAGGTAGTTAAATTCTGATTGACAGTTACGCACAACTTTATCATGAACACTATAATCCTAATTTTCGCTGCTTATATTACAATAGCCTATGGAGTAAAGGTAACACTTTTAACCATTATCAAATGAACAATTTCACTCATTGTTCTACGACTACTATAACGTTGATTCTTATTTGCTGTATTATAACCAAAAAAAAACATTATATTAAACCTATTAAAAATATATTTTGATTGAAAAAAAATTGTTATATTTATACAATTACTGTAAAATATCTAAGCTTAATATAATTATTTTTTTTAAATAAAAATTGGAGTCTCCGAGTCCTATTCCACCTGTATGGCTTAGCAATTGTCTTCAATTACAAAATGACGTTAAAGGTATTAATAAAATATTAAAAATTATTATACCCTACATTTTTTAAAATAAAATTAAATTCTTACTATTGTTCATATAACAGTTCTTGCAAAACCATCAAAAGATTGGACCGAGCGCGATATCGCTTGTTATAGAACCTGCGAATATAAATACAAAGGAATCGTAAGTTTGCGAATTTAATTTATTACTGTCTTATTTTTTTATTGTTGCTATTCAAAAGACATTAATTTTTTAACAGATAACTGAAAATGGAACCATTAATGAAGATAAACTGTCAACCGAGGATGGATTTTTAGAAGATATTAAATCTTACGAAACATGTAAAAAAGGTTAAAAAACTTTATAAACTATTAGTTTAAAAATTTTAATATTGTAATTTTTAGTTAAAAAATTTTATTTCTAATTTTCTTTCAGGAAAAACTAATTGCGATCTTGTGGAATGTATGATCTATTTCAGTGGTCGATCTAATTGAAGTAAAATTAATAATTGCATAAATTAAAATATACAGTTACATCATTTATAAAATAAATTTTTTTCAAATAAATCGTATGATTAATTGTTAAATTTTTATTATTCAATCTAATTCATATTCGTTTGCTCTTCTAAAATTACTGAGTCTTAAATATGTAAATTTATAATCGTTTTACTTTTTAACAAGTGATTATTTTTGCGAAATTTAAAGAATAAAATATGTAAAAAAATGTAGACCATTTATTATTTATAAAGCTGTTAATAAAGTAAAAATTTGTAAAAAGATTTTTATGTTCGCAAATAATTTAAACATTAAATTCAAGTGACGAGATAAAATTTGTACATTTAATTTTATTTTCAATACAGCTCTTACATAAGTAATTATAATTAACTTTAACAAAAAACTGACTATTCATTTTATAATTTATTCTTTTTTTTACAAAGATTGTATATGTAAAATAAAAATTTGTCTTTTTAATAATGCGTACGATTACATAATCCTGTCTTTGTATCGATTTGTATATAAAATTGCAATTAGAAACTATTAAGGGTAGTTTAATTCCAATTGACTGATACACTTGATTCAATCATGAATATATCAATTGTAATTTTTGCTGCTTGTCTTACAATAGTCCTTGGAGTAAGTATAATAATTATTACACGAATAAGCGATTTTACTCAAAATTATATTTTAAATCAATTAATAATCAGCTATATTAGTAACACATAAAACAAAAAAATGAAATAAATAAGTTTAACAATTAAAAAAAAGCATTTTAATGGAAAAAATTACTTTAATAATGACTGCTAAATATTTAAGCTATAGACTTAAACACATTTTTCTAAATGCAAATAGGCTACACCAACTCCTGTTCCATCAGATTGGATGAGAAACTGTCTTAATGAAGAAAATAGCGTAGAAGGTATTTTAATATTAAAAAATTATATTTTGAATTTTATAAGTTATAAAATTAAATTAATGTTGTATTTTTCATTATAGTTCTTGTAAAGCCATCAAAAGATTGGACCAAACGCGATATTGCTTGTTACAGAACATGTGAATATAAATACAAAGGAATCGTAAGTTTGTTAATTAAATTTTCTACTGTTTTTTGTTGTTTTTATTCAAAATACATACAATTTGTAATTGATTAATAAAATATTTTGTTTTTATGTTTGGTTTTATAGATGAATCGAAATGGGACCATCAATGAAGATAAACTATCAATCAAGGACGGATTTTTAGAAAATATCAAATCTTACGAAAAGTGTAAAGATGGTAAAAAATAATTTAGTAAAGTAATTTTATGCAAATAAGAAAAATTTGAACCTTTAATTTTTTTTTTTTTTTAGAAAGAATTAATTGCAGTCTTGTGGAATGTATGATATATATCAGCAGTCAATCCAATTAATAATCCGTATTACGTTGTTTGTGACTAAATTTAATAAAAATTGCATAAACAAAATCAAGTACGAATAATAAAACACTATTTCTTGTAAGCATAAAACACTTGCCGACAAATTTGAATAAAGAACTTAAATAAGAAATTTAAGAACACGTTAATCTCATTATAATTCTCAGACCTCTAGTAGGTACTACAGTCTACCCTTTAACTTGTCCTAACAAAATTATCCTACCTTATCCCCAACAATTCATAAATTCACACACCCATGTTTAATCGCTCAAGTTAAAAAAAAACCAAAGAAAAGTAAAAAAAATCACGATAACAAACAAAAGCTAAAGCGAAAATCTTTCATCCCGAGTAATACATCATCAAGCAAGCAAGCAAAAGAGACAGAGATATGCACTACCAAACCTCTATAACGCAAGCATCAGTCAGGAAAAGAAGGGGAAGGAGGGGGATAGCTTGTCACCGGGAATCAAGCCAGAGATCCGCCGAAGATTTTCGCCTCACCGCCCGTCGACAAGTAGAGAGAGAAAAAGAGAGAGAGAGAGAGCTCGTGTAGAGCAAGCTGAGCCCGCGCAATTACCGGCTTTTGAGTGACAGATGCTCGCCCGCTCTCGCCTCGCCGCCAGTTGGAAGATTAAAACAAGTAATCAAAGCCGCCCCACCTCCCTCTCTCTTTTTCTTTATCTCTTTCTACCAAGAGCTGTGTGTGTGCATATATATGCTACTACTGTGCTCTGATGGTGGTGGCCCACCCCAGATTGATATGGATGGATGCGCGAGTCCGTTTTCTCTTGCTCTCTTTCGATTTTAGTTCCCCTTTTTCCCTTCTTTTTTTCCTATTCTTTCGTGTTCTTTCGATTCTAATATTTGCTCCTTTTTTTTTTTGTTGCGAATATTTTCGCGGTTTCGTTTTTTTTTTTTTTTTTTCTGTACTGTTGAAGTCAATGGAAAGTCTGTTTGAGTTATTGTCGATAACAATACTGTGACTGACATAATTTTACTTCTTGGACATGTGTATTAATTATTAAAAATGTTTGTTTTTATCATACTTTTGTTGTTGTTATAATTTTACTATAATAAAAATTTTTTTAGCAAAATTCCTTGTTCATTAAACGTACGTATCATCTATAAATTAACGCGATAATTCACAATAAATTTCAAATAAAACAATATTCTTCCAATAATAAACATAAATATAAAAGAGTCACTGATGCCGAAAATTCTCAATTCGCAAAGAAATTCATCGGGCATAAAGAGGCAAAGCCAATCGTACATGCATACACTCACTAAACGTCAATTACTTCAAATATAACCATATAGTAACTTCTAGCGGAAGCGAGTAGACCGATTTGCCCAAGAGCAAATAAATATAGCAAACACATATACACACACGCTATATACTTCCCCTTATTATAGTTCAACCAAACTCTCTCCCGCAGTGACATCAGGATCAAGTCCCTGCTGCGTCGAATCGTTTCAGCTATATGGCAAATTTAAGACTCCCGGGACGGCTTTTTCAAACCTTCCCTCGTCTGTTGGATTCTTTGGAATAAAGAATTTTGTTAGGTTTTTGGCATGTATGGATCGTAATAACCATAATACTATAGAGAAGGTTGTTTTTAAGCAATGATTTTTGAAATATTTTAGTTACAAAATGTAGAAGTTTGGTTGAAATGAATGAATGCGGAAATACAAATGTTTTCGGTAGAGATAAAACAAATTCTTTAGGATGTTTATGCAAAGTATAATTTTTTAATCAAATAATTTGAAATATTTAAATGATACACAAAGTATTGCACCATTCTAAGAATAAAACAATAAAAATGCGCTAAAAATTTCACAACAATAAATTTGCAATAAAAAAAATAATTAGCACAATCACAATGATTTAAACGTGACTTATCCTTAATTCTCAAGGAAAACTTTTTATTTATTTAACAAATTTTCCAATACGATTTAAACACATACACATTCTACCCATCATCATCATCATATTAAATACAAAAGTGAATGTACATTAGCGATCACTTAGCTTACCTACTCGGACGTTTAAACGAGTCAATCAAATTTTGATGCGGATCAAGACATCCCGTTTAGAGAGAGAGAGAGAGAGAGAGAGAGAGAGAGAGAGAGAGAGAGAAAGATGGGCCATGAAATAATGATAGCAGCACAGTAGAGCCATGGCCACTACCGCATATAACCACTATACAACCACTATTATACTCAACCACCAATTGCTCCCCGTCGTTTTCATCTATATCTAACAACCCCAGTCTCTGAAAGCTCTGAGTAAACCTCTTTCTCTTTCTCTCTATATTCGAACCATTAAATAACACTGACGCCCACTGGAATAACCAGTCGTTCATTCCCTATAGGCTTAACTCTCTCTCTCTATTTTAAGATGCAAATCGATCGCGTGATTACATCTGAGCTGACTTGATTTTTTTATATGGTATATATGGTATATGAGGATGTAAATATTTTTATGAGCGGGTGATTGATGACACTTGTTTGATCCTTCTTCATGATTTTTCTTTATTTTTACTTTTTTATGAAGTTTTATTGGTTTTTTAGGATTTTTATTTGTGATCTTCATATAATTTTTTTTATTTATAAATGTGAGGAATATGCAATATTAATAAAACAAAAGTATACTTGTTAAAAAATTTTCATCAGTTAGACTACGCTTTAAAGTTAAGAAGAAACATGAAAATATAATTATTGAATAAGATCCAATAATCGGCTGATTGTAGATAAGAGGTTAATTATTGAATTCAAGCTTTTGAGCATATGAAGATAAAAGATAGCATATAACAAAAATAAAATATTAGATACTTGAAATTGTTCGATCTTACTTTTACTTGCTATTTTTTTAGAATACTTGTATATCTTTTAGTAAAATTGCAAAATTTTAAAGTTAAAACATCAATAGAAGTACCTAAAATGCGATGTTTTCCAATGCTTTAAAAATTAAGTCGTTTTTACACTATATCGAGCGTATTTTGACACGAGAGCGTATGTAATGGCCTAAGTCGGCTTATGCCAGGAATCGAACCCACAAATTAAGGATTACAAAAACTAGCACTATGCTAACTAAGCCATCTATAAGCTTTGAAATTTTAAGATTTATTTTGCTTTTGACAACAAACATAACGCTCAATATAAAAAAAAAAACGAAATAATCTATACATTTTTAAAACTTTTTTTTCAATCTACATTCTAATTTTATAATTTTAAAGATAGATTTACACGAGGAAAGTCAGATAATTGGTTACCAAGAAAAATTATTGTGGCTAATTGATAAGATAAGAATAGTAATATAAATATGTTCATTCCGGAAAAAATAAATAAAGTGCTAAAAAAATTTATACAAAAATGACAACAAAGAAAATTGCTCTTATTGTAGTCTTTGTAATACTAACTGAATTTTGTAAGGCTGATAACGAAGAGTATTGCCAAAAAGCTTGTCCAGATGGAAATCATACTCTTTGTGCCTACGTAAGCTCATGCGTATTCTAGTTTTTCTTCAATTAAAATTTATTGAAAATTTTAAAAATATAAAATTATTTAAATTTTAGACACCAGAAAATAAATGTTCAACGCTACTAAAAAGCGGTATAAATCAAAATGAAAAAGATCAAATTTTGAATTTTCACAATGAGATGAGACAAAAAGTAGCTCGGGGTAAGGAAATTCAAGGATCACCCGGACCACAACCAGCTGCTAAAAACATGAATATTTTGGTAATTTTTTTTTTCTATATAGACACACATTTTTTATTCATCAGGTACCATAAAGTAAAAAGTATCATTGAAAATGATTTTTTATTTAAATTGTTAATAGCAGACGAACATAAAACTTTATTTCTGTAAATACATTTTTTTTTTAATTATTCTACCTTTTTCAACATGTGTAAAATTTACTTTGCTTTTTGCAAAGTCTCGTATTAACAGGTGTCATTAATAGTACATTCAACTTTAATGTTCGAATATATTATTATTCAATAGTCAAACTAATATATTAAATATAATATACATGTAATATAAAAAAAAAATAGTTGTAATAAAGGAAAAAAATTATATTACTCACTCTACCTATCAGATTTAATTTTTGTGATTTATGATTCAATCATACATAATTTTTTAATTTTTTGACATACATTTTTTTACTTGTAAAGTAACGTTTGCTCATGCAAAACAAAAGTAAACGTAATAATAGTGATTTTTAGAAATCATCTAAAGTCTCGCGGTTTTTTAAATGTATATAACTGGTGTTCAATAAATTTACAATTTATAGAACTTCTAATTTCGTGTCAAGCACATCTTCAACAATGAATACTTTCATCGTTATCTTCGCTGTTTGTCTTACACTAGCTCTAGGAAATAAGGTATTTTTTATTTTATTAATAAATGATTTAAGCAATTGAATTATATAAATTTTGATTAAAAAAGTTTCTAATTTAATAATAAATTTTTAAGGTGAATAACATAGTTATGCCACCAAATGCAGAAATAGAAAACTGTATTAAAAATTATAAGATGGAGTCAGGTAACTTTAATATATTTAAAAAGATTATTCAAGGCGTCTTGTATATAATAAAGTTGATTTCATTTAATTTTATTTGTTATAGTTCTTGTAACAGCAATTAGAGATTGGACCAAAACTCAAGAAGCAGTCTATAAAACTTGTGAATACCAATATCTAGGAATCGTAAGTTTATAAATTCTTAAATAAAAAATTCGAAATAGTGCTTTATTTGATACAATTATTTTTTTTTTTTTTTTTTTTTTTTTGCAGATGTATAAAAATGGAACTTTTGATGAAAGTAAATTGATAAAAAATCAAGGATTTATGGAAGATACTACCAAATACTTATTGTGTAAAGATGGTAAGAAAACTTAACTAATTAATTTATTTAAATTTTATAATCTTATAATATTTTAGGACGAGCTCATTACAATCTTATGAAGTGCATTCTACTTCTACAATAAATTTTGGAGATGCTTCATTACATATCTTGCATATTTATTAAAGTCATCAAATCAAAATGAAATTTGAAACTACACAAGTAATAATTTAGTGTATGAAAATTCTAATAAAATTTGTACGATTATTAATGATCAAGTAATAAATTGATTAATCAATAAGACAAATATCTCTTTATTTACCCTCATCCGTGTAAAATATCTATCATTTAAAAATTAGAACTATAACAAGTAAATAAGTATTCATAAGACTGCGTTAGATTTAAAATTCAATTTGCACATTTATTCACTAAGAATAGTCATTGGTTTTATATAACAAGTCGTTAGATATTTTAAAAGAAAAAAATGATTAATTAATTTATGGTAATTTTTAGCAATGGGATAATAAGATTGCTGAGTTTGCTCAAATTTGGGCTGATCAATGTCAATTTGGACACGACATCTGTAGAAATACACGTAAGAATTTTGAATAAATTTTTAATTCTTAAAAATTTCAGACATCAGATTTTAAAATATAAAATCTGGTTTTTAGGTATTTCAAAAAACTAATTACTTTTTTATTATATTTAATTTTAGTAAACAATTACGTCGGTCAAAATGTTGCAATGTCGGGTACCACAGGGAACATAAGTTCAATTACCATTGATGATGTGGTCAAATTATGGTACAACGAAGTGAAGATATTCGATTCCCAAAGCATTTATCAACCATTCAAGTAATTTTCATTCTAATTTTTATTTTGATTCTAACATTTTAATGACCGCTTTAATAATTCAAGGAGTGGATCTAACGTAAATGGTCAGGATATTGGACACTATACACAATTTGTCTGGGCAAAAACTAAAAAGCTCGGTTGTGGAGCAGTACGATATTTCGATGAATCAAAGTACAATCAATTTTATCTGGTTTGTAATTACGAACCAGGTGGTAACGTAATTGGAGCTATGATTTATGAACCACAAAATGACAGCCAGACGTCGAGCTTGCAGCAGTCACAAACTCAGAGCACTGATAGTAGTTAAATAGATAAAGATTTACGACTAATTATTGTCTCAAAAAAATTTTATAATTTTTTTTCAACTTAGCTTTTATCAAAGCAGAATGTGTGATAAAATTTACACAAATCTTCTAGCTTACAGACATTACTTCCAAATAAAAAATTTTTTTTTCAAATAAAAACACATGTCATTACATAACTTTTTTTTATTACATTACTTCCAGTATAAAAAACATCAAACCCAAAAGATAAATAACAACACTATATATAAAAGTAAAAAAAAAGTGAACAATCCATATAATCTCAACGTATACATGTATGTATACATACAAGTATTCTTAAACCAAAAGTCACTCGAGCTTGCAACCACACAAAACCCTTTTTTTTTACAACACGTACGTACATACATACATACATACATATAACCAAAACAAGAATATCCCTACTTAGTGATAATTAAAAAACTCACAGTAACATCAGCCTACAGCCTTTAGGCATATAGCTGTCCACACGTATAATAATCTCCCCAAGCCGTTTGATCTCAGACTTACGAAAAAAGCATCACAAGATAGAAATAAAAAGAAAGTCAGGCTTTGAATATACACTAAGCAACAAACACACATATACATACGTGTACTTCTTTTCCTCTCCATTATCTCAATCTCTTCTTTTCTCTTTCTCACCCCTTTTTTTTTACTTTTCTTTCTCGCATTTCGCGAAAAAAAAAGTCGTACACGCGATAACCTTAGGGTGACATACATCAAATTACGTCGCCTCGAGTGTAAAAAAAAACTTTTTTCGCCGCAAGCTCTAAAAAAGACACATGTTGGTAAGTCCTTTTTCTGAATGCATACGCCTGTCTTATAATATACGTATCATCCCTACTGCAACTTTATCTTTTTTTTTAGCTAGTCATACGTGTAAATTTTTTTTTTCGTAGTTGCGGTGTAGATATCGGAGTTACGCGATCTGTACAGTGCAAGTCTTTACGTTCTTACATATCATACGAGGACACCTCAGAGTAAAATATACGTTTGCAGTCTCGGCTATCTCGGATTTGGAGCTCAAGAAACTACTGGAGTATCAAAAATAAAAACATATAGTCTTGCTTCTTTTTCGCTGGCCCCCTTACTTTTACATACATTTTTTATATTACAGCCAAGATTTTAATTAATATTTTACGTAAATCTCTTAGGAAGAAATATGTTATTCCATGTAGAGACTTTGAAAAAAAAAACTTTTAGATCCTTACAATAAAAAAAAATTATAAATCAGATAAACAAAAATACGCCTTGATTAATAAAAGTCCGCAGAGCATGTATATTATTGCAAGCACTCTTTCCAAAAATTCATCGCAAGCTCACCACACATACATCTACAAAAATTAAAAAAAAACCATAAAAAAATCACACACAGCCACGTAAAAAAACAAAATCATTCTCAAGATACAGTCAAATAAAGATAGATGTCAAGTAAACTTCAAATACATACATATATATCTATACATATATAAACCATTCACCAGCATTACCGTTCGAATATGATTAGTCCTGAGAGACTTGAAGCGCAAGATTGGACGAGGAGAAGAGAGAAAGAAGAAAAAAGCATCAGCATAGTATATAGAATGAGCCGTTTATCTCTCGCGGCGTCGCTTTTCAGATTTTCCATCTCCTCCTTCTCAATCCTTACTCTAAGGAGTGAGGTATAGGCGAAGTAGGTATATATTATAACCCAAGACGTTTTCCCTTCAACGACGACGACGACGACGACTTTCTTGGAAAGCGTAATAAGCTCTTACTCCCCCATCCTTCCCTCTCGCTTTCCTTCATCTTTCATCTTCAACGATATATATATCCGAGTCCTTGCTTTTTACTTTCATCTCTTCCTCTCTCTCTTTCCTTAATCTTCCCTCTCTCTCTCTCTCTCTCTCTCTTTCTCTCCTGTCTTCCTCGATTTATCTTTATTAATGCGCGAATATGATCTCAACAGCTAACGTTGAAAGCTAACTGCTTACCGTCTTGTTTCATACCCTGTTAACACGCAAAAACCCTACCTTCAGGGCCTTTATCTTATACTCACTCAAGACTCTTGGAAGAGAAAACGAGTGAATTGACGGTAGAATATAAGATGAAAAGGATCTTGCTATTTAGTATTTAAGAGAAACGTGTATAATTGCAAAGACTTCGTTGTTATATTTTCCTTTTCTTTCTTTTTTTTTTTTTAAACTGGATAGTCGTAAGGTTGTCTGTTAACGCAACCAGCTAATTTACAGATGTCTTCACCAGCTGGAAATTTAATACAGTCACTTTAATTTTTTTTTTTTAAGTTGTTTTATTTTTTTAAGAGTGTATGTAAATTATAGATTAAGAGATATTTTTACCTTCAATTTTACATTTTTTCATAATTTCGTCAAATCTAAGTTTCATTTTGGTTCTTTGATCGGTTGATTGTGCGGGAGCTAAAAATACATCTTCGTTGTACGTTCCATCGTTTCTAAGCTTTTATAAAATAAAAATACTGTTTATATAAATATTTATTATTGTGTTTTGTTAAATTTAAGGTATAATACTTACCAATCCCATTCTTTTATTCATACAAGCTAAAAAACAACCTTCTTCATATTCACTTGGTTCTTTAGCGTTTTTTATATCGTTCATTAAATCTAAAAAATAATATTGATAATTACTAATCTTATTCCTCGTATAAAAATAGCTATTTTTTATATTTCACTTCGTATCACTTTTCTTTTTATTAATTAAATTACTTACTAGGATCGAGATTATTTTCAACAAGGCATTCCATCATGTATTTTCGAATGTCATCAGGAGATACAGAAGTCATCTAATTACAAGACAGGAAATAAAATTATAAAAGAAGTGTAAAATTATTTAGAAAACAAAAGCTGTAGTATATGATGGATTATCTTGGTGAGTGATGGGTGATCATTTAAAAAATTCTTTCGCAATGTCATGTATCTGTGTTGTTATATTAAAAAAAGTAAAAAATGTGAGCTGATGTAAATAACAAGTAAAACAATGAAATTTCGAACTAACCTCTAAAGTATTTAATAATTATAAATACTTGGGAAAACAGAAATATTGCGTTGTTTATTATTTAAATAAATAATATAATAATTATATAATTGATTTATAGAATTGGAAAAATTTATTTTAATTTTTCAAAACGATTTAATAAAAATAAAAGAGATTAACAAAAGTTGTGAGTTCAAGAAATCAAATGTCACTTGTCGTATGATTCACATTTTGAATTACGTAAACACGCAGCTAATCGGTAAATATATAAAAAAAACATTGACTCTTATCGTCCGTTCTATACTTACACTACACGCTATATGTAAAAAATATTTTTATTGTATAAAATAATTTATTTTATTAAATTATCAAAAAAGAAAATATAATTTAAAAATGTTTTAAAAGCAAAACAGATCTATTTTCCAGCATTAACTATAAAATGGTTAGAATAAAATTACGGATATTGTCCTTGCATAAGAACGTATACATAGTAACAAGCACTTTTTTTACAAGAATTTTTTTCAGCTGAAACATAAACAATTTTAATTTTAATAATCTAATTTATACATACAAATAGATTCATTTAATCTTATAATTCTACCTTCGCTTTTGCAAGCAAGTTCCATTGCACCAGTCAAGTATTCTAATCTTTTTTTTTCTTCGGGCGTTTTTCCACAAAGCACGAGATTTTGTTTGTTAAACGTACCATCTTTTTTCAACTTTACGAAAAAAAAAAATTAAGCAAATATTATTTGTAAAGCTTAAAGTTTATAACAAAATATATTGCACTTACAATTCCCAATTTTTTCTGAAAACAATCTTTAAAGCAGGTGGTCGTATCCGCTAGCATGTATTCATAAATTTCAGCTGCAACAAAGTACGTTGATATCTAAATTAATTACTCCGATTGAAAAAAAAAAATTCTTTTTAAATTCACTAATAATGATCACCTAATCCCATGGTTTTAAAAAATCACTTACAAGGATCGAGATCCAACTCATCAATGCATTCTTCTGCGTACCGCTCTATTTTTTCCTTATTTTTGAAGTCAAATACGCACTATAATAATTATAAATAAATTATATTAATAACGTTTTCAACTACTAAACAAAATTAATTACTTTTATTACCCCATGAACTACACTGGCACAAATAACAAGTAAAATGAGAATCTTCATTTTTTTTTCTTAATAATCAAAAACTAAATTGAAAAAATTTTGCGGCAACTTGCTCTGATTGCACGTAATGATGTGATTGACTAAGAACTACATAATAAGGCAGTAATATGAATAAAGCCAAAAGCATCTCGAATTCATAAAACATATAACTGTAGATATAATAACTCGTGTAGAAAACATAATTTCTCAATCCTTATCTTTCAATTCGATTAAAAATGAAACGTAACATCTCTACATTTAGCTTCTTATTTAGAAGATTATAAATTTACTCTTCCGTAAAATAAATTAACTCGCATTAATAAGGTATCTTCTTTAAAAAATTATACATAAATAATAAAAGTATTATATTTATTTAAATACTCTTCCATCTCTATTTTCTATTGTAAGCAATTTCAATATTAAATACAAAAAAAAGAAGAAAAAAAATAATCAGTTCGACTTTCACGGTCTAACGCAAAAAGCATGAAAACTTATACATAGCCTCGGTCAAACCATCGAACGATCAAATCAATCGCAGTCAGGATTTTCGCAAAAAGCTTATTCAATAGACCCACTGGATAATTCGGTGCGCGCGGCTGGCATTGTTGTGATCGAAGTGAATAGCCAAGGAGGGTATTATAAAAGAGCTTGACGATCTTATGCGCTTCTTGATTTGATTCTTTGTGGCAAGATTCTACTCATCCTCCTCCTTCTGCTCAGAATCGTATTAGTTTACTTTATGTTGGGATACCTATTATAGGAAGCAAGAGGAATGTTGCCGGGCAACTGGTTTTCACTGAAATTCATCGACTAGTTCGGATTTTGTTGATCGTTTTACGAAATTTTTCTATCTTCTTATGTTAGGTTTTTTAAAATTGTTTTTTATCAAAAAATAATTTGTTATTTCAATTAAAATATACAGTATTATAAATGACAATTTTAAAAAAAAACTTTATTCAAAACAATAAGTTATAATTTTATTGTTTAAAAGATATCAAATATCTCATAACAAAATTGCTATTTATAGAAGGCAATATTTTTTTACACCTCACTCAAAGTTCTATAAAAATTATTGATACACTGCTCTATGTAACCAAATAGGATTCCGATATAAAAAAAAACATTCCAGTTGAATACAAATCTTAAATTAAAGTATTACAGAAATACAGCCTATTTCACTTAATTAACTGATTTAAAATATTCTTTACTATCCTTTGGATTTGGTTTTATGGTTTTAGAATTTGGCTGCCAATTGGCAGGACAAACTTCTCCATGCTTTTCAACAAACTGGAAGGCTTTGATAAGCCTAAGAGTCTCTTCCACACTTCTACCAACAGGTAAATCGTTAACTGTGATTTGTCTTAATAATCCTTCTTTGTCAATAATGAAAAGACCTCTCAGAGCAATACCCTGTTCTTCTATTAGTACATTATAATCGGTAGAGATTTTTTTGCTTAAATCACTGAGCAAAGGATATCCTAAATCTCCTCCTAAGCCTCCTTCTTTCCTTGGTGTATTAATCCATGCTAAGTGACTAAAATGAGAATCAATTGAAACTCCAATAACTTGAGTATTCAAAGCTTCAAAGTCTTTGATTTGCTCGCTAAAAGCAAGTAATTCTGTTGGGCAAACAAAAGTGCTGAAAAAAAATAAAATATGCAAATCAATGTTTATTTTCTTATTGCAATTAAAACTCAATACTAATTTTTTAAAGCGTTTACTTACAAATCTAAGGGATAGAAAAATAGCACCACATATTTCCCTTTGTAATCACTAAGTTTAATGTCTTTAAAGTCTCCTTTGACAACAGCAGTTCCTGCAAAATTTGGTGCTGGCTTGGAGATTTGTAAATTGGCCAGGAGATTTGAACTCGCCGAGAAGCATCGAATATTTTCACTCAAATGGAATTTATTGGTTTTTGTCAGCGTCGAAGATGCTGTCACGGCCTAATATCAACATAATAATTAATTGTAATGTATCATAACCCTTTTGAATTACAACTAAAAATAATGTAAATCAATCATATTTTTTAAAAGAACAAAATTATTTTTAAGGTTCAAAATACACTTGCTTACCAATTTTTTAGCTTGTGGAATTAAGTTTATCAACAATCGTGACATTTTGCAAAAAATAATTGGCAATCGCAAACGTTTGTTGCTGTAAATACGCCGGAATGTAAATCGTTAGGTTATGTAATTTCTGGATATAGGTTATAAATCGCGCCATAGTATGAAATTAATAAGTAAGAAAACAAAAAAATATAAGAAAAATTTTCATATACATACATTCATTTAAATAAATAAAAACAATATAATAAAATAAAAAGGTTGTTTATTAAATTTTTTAAAGCAAAATTTACTTTCAAAATAAATTTAACATTTATTTCAAATATAATTTATTGTACTTTTTTGAATAACTGCTTTTGAAGACACTTATAATCCCTTCATTTCATTGTCCATAAAACCTCATAAAAGCAAAAACAATAATACAATTTTCAAATAAGAAGTTACTAAAAAATTCTAAAATTTAATTTACATTAGAAAAAAGTTCTTGAACAAATTGATATCAAATAATTACTTTTTGTAACGAATATATTTTGTTAGTATAACAACGATACATTAGTTTCATTTTTCTTCTAATAAGAAAAACATGTGATGTCATCTAAACATATATTTTTATATCTAAATAACATTTTCTTATTTTTTTCTTATTATATCTTTACCAAGAACATTTGGCATTACTTAGTTGCTATCAATAATTCATTGCTCTTTACAAGCAGAAATTTATCTTATTTTTAAGGCTCTGCATTGCAATTTTTATAGAATAAGGAAATAATGATTGAAAGAACTGATTATTTACAAATGAAAAAAAACGAATAATCAACGAATCAAGATCTTACTAAGATGCCAAAAATAAAGTCTTAGAAGCGTTGCAATATGTCAAATGAACTTATTATCAATGCTATATTTAAATTACAATTCTTACAAAGATAATTGGAAGATAAATTGTAAAAATATGTAATTCTTTGTTCCCTACTAGAAAAATTAAATTATGCATATTTCATATATATCTTTGTTCTTTAGAAATTTATATTCATTATTTTACAATTTATTTATATATAAAGTAAATAATTTTATATATTTCAAATAAATTGTAAAAATTTTGCAAATTGAAAGAAAGTATATCTTTTGCATCATTTCAATCATGTGCTACCTTGAACATTTAAATAATCCAATATGTACAAAACCACGATTGCACATGACTAAATATTTTCCATATAAATACATATAAAATTTATGTTCGATGATACGCTATTTGTTGCTAAGTTTTGCATACTCTGAATTATGCTAAGAAATTACAAATAAAAAAAAATAAATTTATAAAAAAAACAAAACAAAAACCTAAGATTAAAATATCTATGAGGCAGCAACATCTACTTGGTTTGCCACTGCATTAGTTGATTCATCATTATTAACTATTCGCCGATTTTTTTTAATACGTTTCCATTCGCCATTGGTATAATTCATTTGGAAATGGGTTTCCACTTGCATCAGTACTGTTGAGCCATCAGGCTGTGTGACTTCTTCAATATTTTCTGATAACATTACCGTAACTATATTACCTAACTTTGGACAAGGATTGTCTGCAAAAAAAATTCAAAAATGTGTATAAAAGAAAAGAGGTGCACTACGTATTACAGAGAACAAATTTAATAATAATCCTACCTTTTGAACCAGCCATAAAACCTAAAATAAGAGCCTTTTCTGGCCTGGTAACTTTGTTGGCTGTCCTGAACATCTCTTGAGCTTCCAACATTTGTTCTCTCTATATATTAAAAAAAATAAATAAAATTCAGATGTAATGCCTAAAACAATTGTATCACAGTTCTCTAATAACTGAAATCTATCGGTTATTACCGTAAGAGACAGGCCTGTCCTTCCTCTCGCGGGATTAGCCTGCTGCAGCTGATTGCTTGGTGCAATACGAATTTGAGTGACGGTCTGCACTGGTCTGACCGTCTGCATAGTCGTAGGTGTAGAATCGACTGGTGTGACTGCTTGCGTCGACGAAGCCGCAATCGCAGCCGTAGAAGCTGCAGGTGTGGTAGCAGCTAAGAAAATAAAATTACGGTTGCTCAAGAATTTTGCTTAAGCACTTCAAATCCATAAACTGAGGTCAAAGATAGGTCGCTTACAGTTTTGTACAGTGGGTGTGACTGCAATGGGTACAGTGGCCGTGATAGTTGGTGCATATGGTTGAGGTAAAACCGTTGTCGAGGCCCCTGTGACCACCGTTGCAGCAACCGTTACTGTAGCTGCAACAGCAGCAGTAGCCACTGGAGTAGCAGGCTGTTGTACAATGGGAGGCGCAAGGCCCTGGGCATATTCTGGCGTAGTAGGAATCTCGGGGGCTGGAGCCGCAGGTGTTGCAGGCTGTGCAGCCGCAGCCTTTGCTTCCTCTGCTTTCTTTTGCTGTTCTTCCAGCTCTTGCTGGCGCTTGCGCTTTTTTGCTTGAGCATAGCCTAGCGGCTGCTCAGTTATGTCTAGCAACTTAATGCCACCGTCTTTACGTATCCTGTTGGCTAATGACGACCGATTTGTCAATGGCGAGGAAGTTAATCCTGGCGAACGGAAGCCCGATGTTGGCACTCGACTTGGGATGCCTTTTAGAGGCGCTAAAATATTAATACTTTGTTATATTTTGAAACGTTTTATAGGCAGTCAGGCAATGAAAATAATTTTGCTATTTTATTACTTTATCAACTAAAAAGCATGAATTTTTAGTATATTATATGAGATAATACTTGTGTCAGTCATTTTTCTTGGCATTCCTCTACTCCTCACAGGCACTGTTGGTGCTGTACTTTTTTTCATGTTGCTTGCGGCATCCAAACTTTTTTGATGCAGTTCTGATCTGAGTGCTGCACTTTTTGGTTTTCTTTTCAATGTGAAATGTTTTGTAGGTGCGGGCAAATTGCCAACAACAGAGGTCAAGGCTGTTTTGTTCAAATAGTGACACTCTAATGGTAACATGTTAGGATCATTTTGCTTTTTCAGTAATTTTTTGAGATCACTAACTAACTCGCCAAAAATAGGACGATGTTCGTCGAGGTCTGAGATATCTGTATTTAGAGAGCCAGTAGCTGGAAAAGTTTTCATTGCTTCTGATAACATGGAAACCCATAATTCACTGTCCAAAGAAGCAACTTCTATGATTTCTTCTAATTCTCCTCTCCACTGTAAATATTAATATTTTGAATTGTAACAAAAATCTAATTCAATATATGTTCTAGGAAAAGGTGAATTTTTCAAAAAAGCTTGAACATCCAATTTGCACATACACGCATAAATACACTTCCATTTTAATTACAGAATTTAAAATCATTATGTAATATTTCACTTCCTCAACAAATGTAAAAACTGCTATGTTGTCGAATAAAATTTAAAAGTTAAATAAAACATTTATAATTAACATGTGACTGTTCTTTCCAAATGTAACAATTACAATATAAAAGCATTAAAAAAAATCTTGACAAAACAAGTTTCCAAAAAACCAGATTAATAATAAACAAATCAAAACAATCGCTCCAAAAACATCCAAAACAACAAAAAAACCACAAAAACAACAAACTCTCTCTTAAAAATGAAATTTATGATTTCAAAACATACAAACGTCAAACCGCCTCGGTTCAAAAAAATCCAAAGCTGGTCAAAAAAGAAAAAAGAAGATATTAGCAAGCTGAATGAGCTCACCCACACATTAACGGATAAGTTATCCTACTATACACTTAAAAAACATTGCTAAGGCAAGCCATATCGCGCGCGCGCGCGTAAAGCCGCCTATATGCACGCGGGTATGTAAGTCCGCTATTCAGCGCACGGCGCAGAGAGCAAGCAGCTCTCCTGTCGTTATTTATTAGGATATTAAGTTTATACCCAAAGCCGCGCATAATTTAACCTCTCCTACGCTCCTTTTTTTAATCACACAAAATAAACGGTAAACAAAGCATCCTAACATACATTTATCAATAAAGACACAGGGGCAGGGAAATAAATATGCAGATAAAGCTTGGAAAATATATATTTACCTCCTCGACGTTACGCCTAGGTATGTGGAAGAACGAGAGCAGTAATTTTAGCTTAACCTGTGTCTGGAGATCGGGAAAGCAATCTTTAATGTTGCGCAATACTTCGGCGTTTAATTGTGAACAAATTGAGCTGCCGGTCCAGCTGTCGTTTGAGGTACCAAGTTTGTTATGAAGCCAAAGCGACGTGTCGCTGTCGCGCACGTTCGCCATGTTGCTCGCGACCTGCATCATCGCAACAACTACTCTCTCGCGAGTCTACTAAAGTCGTCGTCTCGACGCGCGGCTTCTCTTCGGCTCCAAAAAGCAAGCCGCCGCAGAGAGAGCGTCTCCCCTCTCTTCCCCGCCCGCCCCTAACTATTTCTTGTCGGGTAGGGTTAGTTTTTTGCATTGAAAATGCATACGGGATTTTCAATGGAATCATGCGATTTGAAATAAAAATTAATTTTTTATAGTTACATTTAAGATAACATAAATGTAAGTACCTAATCAATACAATTGCATTAAAATTCATAAAGTAAACATTATTTTATCAAATAAAAATAATTGGTAAGACTTTGTACTGTACTTGAAAATGAGTTTAGCATAAATATTTGTTATATTAATATTTAAAATTATAATATGATGATAAATAATAAATATATTTGTAATTATTGTATCACAAAAAATATCAATAGCCATAAAAATGATTAATAATAAACATAAATGAAATATTTAAGTTTTGTTAATAAAAAAAGTGACATGCAGCACAAACCTTTTCGCGGCTTTCCTCTCGTAGATGACGGCAGCTTGACCTCCTCGTCCTCTCCTTCTGTGTCGGGTAGGAAGTGTATTATGAAAACTTGATATCGCAGAAAAATTTTCAGTCACGCCTGAATATTTGCTAACAAATACCTGAAACAAAATGATTAAACAACATGTTTAAAAAAAAATCTCAAAATAATTTATTTGTTAATTTTTGTATAACGTTAATTTTAAAATTTATCGGAAACTACATGAGATACATTAAAGTAAAATCGATTTGAAATCTTTAAAAAAGAAAGAAATACAAGATAAGTACTCACATAAGTTATATGTATAAAATAACATGCTTGGCCAGATTTTGCCGCTTCTGTGGGAGCTCGATCATCAGAATTGCATCGAACGTAGATTTCAAGTATGCCCACTGGTTAATCTACAAGCACACAACAACAATTTTATAAATTTTCAGTCGCAAAGAGTCATTAAAAACACAGTTTTGTGTGATAAAAGTGGTTAATTTTAACAATCGCGTTCACCTGCTCTTCGAACGTCAACGGAAATTTTCAAAAATGTTTCGATGCTAATAAAACATTCGATAAATTTGATTCTTTGTCTTTTTCTACTTATTAGATATTTACACGAATAATCTATACAATAGTTGTACAAAAACATTTTTAATTGCTTACTTTCAAAGATTTATCAATTATTTCTTTTTAATATGATCATCTCGAAAATACTTGGAGGTTGGAGGCGAACTCAATTTCCCAGAATTTGCGACTTACAAAAAAAAACACCAAATAAAACGTAAACACGACTCTATGCTCAATAATAAACTTATAAATGTTTTTAAACACACATGCATAAGAATGTTTATCTTTTGTCAAATAATCTCTCAATGCTAAAACACTTCTGCGAACAAGTATGTACACGCCTTTTTTGGAAACTCATTCCGAGACATAACACCGCACTCAACAATTTTAATTAACCTGCAATTTTTCACACAAAACCGAACACTCCACTTAATTTACTTACCCAACATCATCACCACGACGTTATTTTCCAACTCCAAACATTCCCTACAATTCAGAATAACACTGCAAAATAATCCACAAGAAAAACCAATCACTAAAAACGATCATCCTCGCGCGCGATATCGGACGACCGTTTGTGCCATTTCGAATGTCCCCCGTTTATAGTTTGAAGGCGCGCAAGGCGCAACTCGGCGGAACTCGCGGGAAGCAAGTCTGAACTCGTCGAAAAACTTGGCAACATCGCATTCTCCCTTTCTCTCTTTTTCTTCCATCTTTGTTGCGCTACTATATGTTTGACAACATTGCCAAGAAGCTTAAAGAGCAGTTGGGTGAAAAGGGGGTGTGGTGAAGAGAGAGGACTGCCACTGTGTGTTCAGTGTGTGGAGCGAGAAAGAGAGAACGATAAATAGTGTGTTTTATACGTATATATATATATCTATACACTTTGCAAATATATATTGCGAATTGCGAATAGCGAGAGTGAAAGAGAGACACACACAGTGTATTTTATATTATATTACGCAGATAGTAAGAGAGATATGTATAGGTAGTGTGGTGAGAATCTTTTCTGGGAGTAGAAACCCCTTTGGCGCTTGGCAAATTATTATTGTTATTATTATTATGCTGCTGGCCTCCTTATCACCCGGAACACGTCGACGTTCTCAGTTTCGAGTATTACTTTGTCTGGATACGATGAGAATATAATAAAGTTCCCCTTTTTTCTAAAGCGCGGTTCCCGGCTAAATTATGGCGCAGTCGATCTTCGATGCCTTGTCGGGTAAGTGCATATCTTTCATGTTTGTTATTGTTGGTCTGCTTGTTTTTGTTTTCGTTATGGCCGATATGTTGTTATCGGGTTTTTTAGTATGTTTTTTGCGATTTGTGGTGAGTTGATGAATGAATTGTAATTTTAGATTGGTTGAGAAAAGGGTTTTGGCGATTGTTTTAAGTTTTGTGTTCTTATGTGTGTTATCGTGTGTGGTTTGTTGTGGCTCGTTTTAAGTTGGTTAGAATTTAAGAAATGCGTATTATGTTTGTGTTGGGTTGTTATTCAGAATAGATTTGATGTTTAATTAATGTTATTTTTTGTGGTAAAAAAGGTAAAGTGAATGTAAATTAGGAGTTCATGTTTTGATTTTATTCCTTCAGGTGTCTCCTTAGATGGCTCGAGTGTGCAGTCTTTGCTAGAGTCGCAAACCTTGATTAGTGAAGTCGAACAGTCTGGTATGTTTTAACTATTTTGTATTGGCATATATTCCAAGACAATTATTTTGATATTAATTATTATATGTAATTACAGCTTTGGATCAAGATGAAGAAGATATATTTCAGTGCGGCAAATGCAAAAGCCAATTTACGTCTTTGCATTTGTTTGTGTTGCACAAGAGAGAGCATGCAAATACGAAAGCTCATGAACAGACGGTTGATTTGAGTCAATATTTAGTAAGCAATGACAGCCACATTGCTCAGACTGATGATAGTTGTCAAGATGACGCACAGTACAATCCTAACGATGATTTTGATCATGATCATGAACTTGGACAGTCTATCATTTTGGAAGAAAATGATATACTCTTTAGGTATGAAAATTAAATGTTTTTGTAATTTATTGTAAAATAATTCAAATTTGTTTTTTTTTACTACAGTATGGATCAGGAAGGTGCCAGTTACTTGACATCTGACTCAAGCTTTAATGTTCCCATAATTTTAAGTACAGATGAACTAGAATCTTTTGATAATTCTTCAATAACTGATGATAATCCCTTAAGCAATGATGTCAGTGAAATGCATGCATTAGAAAATGATATAAATCAGAACTTGGAGACTACTACTTTACAAGAAGTAATGAGTCTTGATGATCCAGAAGATCCAGATGATCCAGAAGATGTTGAAGATCCAGAATACCCAGAAGATGAAGAAAAAAAGACAGTTGAAACTGAAAAGCAAGAAGAAAACAAGTCTGGTCAAACACAAAACTTAAAGGTAAATTAAATATTTTATGTTCATTTGTAAATTCTTACAATTCTTTAAAAAAAAAAATTTTTATAGTACAAGTGCAGCTACTGCCACAAGCAATTTGCCAAAAAGTTTTATTGGCAGCAACACGAGAGATCTCATACAGGTGAAAAACCATATCAATGCGTTGTCTGTGGCCGTCCCTTTGCTCAAAAGTCCAATGTAAAGAAACACATGTCTTCACACAAAGTGTGGCCAGGAACTGCCATTCATTCTTTACCTCCTGAGGTAAGTCTAGATTCTATTAAAATATAAAAATCAATTAAATAAAATGTGAATTATAATTCTGTAAATCAATTTTAGGCACCAGCGGATGGCAGCATTGAACGCTCATACCACTGTCAATTTTGCAAGGAAATTTTTGATTCTTATAAGGCTCTAAAGAACCACTTGATTGTCTCCCACCTTACACTCAAAGTGTACAAATGCGTGCAATACGGCTGCGGCTCAATGTTCGCCGAGCTTGAAGACTTCCTAGAGCATACACGTAGCCACAAACGCTCCGAGTACCGCTGTCACGTGTGCGGCGAGACCTTTAATACTCTGTCTGATCTCGGCCTCCACCAATATACGCACTCCGTCCAGAAACAAAAGACTACCGAAAAGTAAGTTATTTTGACTTCATTACGATCTTACTATTTAAACCTTCAATTAATTAAATATCATGGTATTGGTATAGATACTACTGTTGCTCGGTATGCAAATCGTCGTTCTCGAATCTCGAGGCTTTGCAGCATCATACTGAAACGACGACCCATGATTATGCCTGTCCACACTGCGGCAAAAGCTTCCTTATTGAAAGATTCCTACGCCGGCACCTTAAGACTCATGCATCATTCGCCCGCTTCGCCTGTGAAGACTGCGGCAAGGCCTTTAAAACTGAGCAATACTTAGCCAATCATAAACTCATTCATAGCGACGAAACGCCATTCCATTGCCCTGTAAGTGTTTACTTTATAAATAATCCACTTTTTTACTTATTTATTCAGGTAAAATAATGAATTATTTTGTATTTTATGCAGCATTGTACAGCGCGATTCAAGCGGAAAGACCGATTAGGCCGTCATATGCTTATCCATGACCTAAGCAAAAGACTTAAATGTCCCTTCCGCGCCTACCTTGGTTGCATGAGCGAGTTTTCTCGCCCAGATAAGCTCAAGCGTCATCTACTCACTCATAGTAATGTCAAGCGCTTTAGCTGCAGCCTTTGCAATCGCCACTTCCATCGCGCTCAGGCACTCAAGCATCACGAGCTCAATAAGCACAGCCTCAAATGCGACGTATGCTCGCATGTAAGTTATCAACAACGTCGATGCCAAAGTGTAAATATTCTCTGACCTATGTGACACTTAATAAACGTTATAATTTTACTTGCAGGTATTCAAGACTAAAGAGCAGCTTCTGACTCATAATTGCGAACAATCGAATAGTGAACTGAAGAAGCACACGAGTTCACAGCTGCCAAAGAAGGCCTCGGGTTCCTTCAAGCCACGAAGGCCTACTCCAAAGCGGCAAGCCTCTTCCAAAACAAGTTCCGCTACTTCAAGTCCATCCGAGAAGGAAAAGGACAAGGCTAAGGCCGAAGAAGCGCCAAAACAGGTATCTTTTTTATGTACAATTTTATAATTTTTTAAATTGCGTAATATGGTTACATTGTTGATATTTATAAAAACAAAATGTTTGTTTTTTTTTCAGAACGTCCCAGATGCTATAAAAGTCAATCATGATTTTGATATAAAAATGGAAAGCATCGACCTTGATCTCGACTTAAGTAATGAGAGTTCATTAACTTTGGATTCTTTGAAAAACGACTAATTTTAGGTAAAATTCCATTTTTAAGGCTACGATAATAGATATAAAAAAATATATAGACAAGAGTACTTGTCTTATCTAAGGCGCAAATATTGCATTTTTTTAATAAAATTTTTAGTATATGGTATTTTGTAGTTTACGTATCTGTGATAATTGTATTATAAACTGTAACATTATAAGTAACTTATACAGCTAAAATTGTGTGTGTATGTACTTTTAGAATTATTATAATGAGTTTGAAAGAAAAAAAACAATAAACATTTTTTATTTGTAAATTTATTTTTTTCGTTTGTAGATTTATCCTTAAGCTTCTTGAACACAAATCTCTTTTGTACAATTACATCAACAAAAATATGAATTTGTTTTTTAAAAATAACCCTTTTGACTAAGAAAAAAAATTTTAATTTTAAAATATAAAAATGATCCGCTATTTGTCTCACTAATTCACAGTAACATTCAAGAAAAGGTGACAGAAACATCAAATGTGGTTTACAGGTGTATATAATCAAGATTTGCTATATAATATAATGAGCAATGTTTGTCATGACAATTCACAGCTAAGACCAAGTTTTTTAAAAAGTAGATTGCAATTAAAATATTCTAATATTTATATTGCAAAAAATACTCTTGATTTTTGTCAAAATTTTCCGTTTTTGTGTTTTAGAATATTTAATTATTTTATTTAAAGAATATTTTTTTATTAATATATTTGTATTTATAGAACAAATTCTTAAATGACATAAGATTTTTCACTTATTTTAATCAATTTACATACCTAACGTGCATTATTTTTTAAAGATAAAGCAATTGTTTGAACAAATTCTGTAGTGAAAGCCATTCATGTTTTATAAAATTTCTACATTCAATTCTTCTTAAAATATCTTATGTAACTTAAGAATTCACCCTCTGTGGACGATTTCTTTGGCAATTACAAATGAATTGCTACACATAAAAGGTAAGTTTTTATACATATTACATATTCCTTGAATTATATAGAATTCACGAATATGTATTTATTCACTGTGTGAAACGATTCATTCACACAAGGAAACTCTTACAGCTTCACTATTAATTTTTATGTATTAAAGTTATGTTACTCCAAAAATTATTCGAAATTTATTGCAAGTTATTATCGAAGAATCGGAAAAAAGTGAAATTGCAGAGATTCTAAATTGGTGTTTTTGAACACTGGACATATTAATGTATTCAGATAGCAAGTTTTTTATCTTTTACTATAAAAAACTTTTAAAATAAATGCTTCATTAAACGATAACTATTGCGTGTCGTTAACAGTTTAAATTGTCACAAAAGAAAACGATCAGCATAATTATTCTATTACATCTGAATACATGCATAGGTGCAACAATATATTAAAAAATAACAAATGACCGTGCTCAATGTATACAATTTATTATTTTGGTGACAATAAAATGTAAATATTTTACAATTAAAAAAATTGAAGAAAAAAAAAACAGCTGCCCAAATTATCTGACTATTTCGTCTTGTCATAATCGTTTGCATTATATCACCAGTCGACAAATAATTTACATATCTCGATGCTAACGCTGACCCGACAAAAAAAGAAAGATATAGTTCAATCTGCAATTACGGTGCAGCTGTTATTATTTCAAAATGATACACAACGACATTAACAAATTCGCTTCTTGACAATCCAGAGTCGATTGAATAGCGCATATTGTAATTGATTGTCAGCTATGTGACGGGAGAACGAGCAAAACTATCTACGATGGCCTATGTATTGTAATGTATATATATATACCCTCGTACATAATTGGCACGTGTGAGATCCCCTCGGAATAAGCGTTACGCAATTTATATAACTATGTCTTGTTCTTTTTCAAGGCTCGATAGTACCTTAACTCGTTGTTGTCCTCGATCGTTAAATTTAATAACTTTGTTTCTAATGCTTCAAAATAATTATTCATTAAAAATTTTTTAATGTTGCATTGACTATCATTTAGCTTGAAATTTTGTTCAAATGTTTGATGATTTTTGTATAGCAAAAGACTGGCGAGCAAGAGTGCTATCTTACCACGACTATCAACACTGTGCTTATATAGTTATGTATGTACTTCCCCTCATTCAGGTACTCTAAGCAACTACTGCTTCATATCGTCATATTTTTTTTTTTTTTATCTAAAAGTTCGCAGCTTTAGAGCAGAAGCTACCTTAGAAATATAAATTCGAAATGACGCGCTTTCGGCTAATCTAGCTTCCGTTTAAATCTAAGATTCTGGATGAAAATATCAAACTTCGGTTGAAGACATTATCTCCTTAAAACACATTAATGATATTCTTTCTGCTACTAGCCTTTACTTATCCAACTATACACATACATTTTTTAAAACGTCGTTTAAGACATTTAGGTTTGCGGATGCACTGTACAAAGGCACCTCTTACTTGTCTGAGGATGAAATAATACACAGGCTTAGGTATGTAACCAAAGGTAAATCGTAGAATAAATTCTTATAATTTTAAAAGTGTTTTTATAGTCATTTCCAAAGCCACACAATTTTTTAATTTGTAAAAATCTTTTGCATAGTACATAGTAATTGTTATCAATAAATTACTGTAATATGTAAGTTTACTCAATTTTAAACTTATCTAAACTTACTTGAACTCTTTTTATCAATACTATTATTAAAATTTAGAATAAGTATACAATATAGTTTCTAGTTTTAAAAAAGTGTAGCTTATCTCAAATTTATTTATTACAGAAAACATATTTCCATGAATACTTAATTAGACACCTGGAAAACTTTACGATAGGAAGATAAAGAATATTTTACGCATTTTATTATTACTTTACTTAAAATGTTCAAAACTAGATTTGGTTAATATTTACTAAAAAATCGAACTTTTTTTCACTATTAAATGCTCGACTTGATATCACTTAGAGTCTTATTTGACAAATAATTAAATCAAAATTCCCTATAAAATTTAAAAATTAATTATGCATAAATTTATTGAATTACATAATATTTTTAAATTAAAACAGGTAAATTTGTTTGTTTTAAAATAAACGTCTTTTTTGCATAACAAAATGATGCTAGTTGTAATATTTAAATAAAAAGTAATCCAAATCCTTTTTTGTAACAAAAAAATTAGATCATAATCCTTTTCAAATTAACAATTGAAAAACTATTCACATGCTCATCAGCATTATTCCCTGGATAAGAATGAACAAAAAATTAAAATAAAATAGTCGAGTGAAGCCAGAGAACAAGCTTACGTACTCACACATACACATACATTTTTCTTTAACTTACGGATTCTATTTTAGCAAACATTTTACATGGCGTTCGCGTGCTCTTTTTAATTTTTATTCTAGCACGACTAGAAAGTTTGGCTGCTAGCCTCTGGTACTGATGTAAACATCTAATTTCTTACATAGTTTTCTTGTCTTCTTCGAGTTCGATATCATCTGCAGCGGTGTCATCAACCATGATCCCTGTGACAAATTATAGATACTAAATTTTTATAACAGACCTTATATTCTCTCCCAGGTTATCTGAATGTTTTAGTTTATAAATGACTTTCTTTTACGTTAAATTTGTATAATTTGACAAAAAAGTTGATAAATAAAGTAAGAAAAATTAAAATAAAAAAAAATATGTAAATAATTATTTCCAAAACTAAACCTTTTCCAGTGAAAAATTAAATGTGTTAACACAAGAACCAACACAAACTTTTGATTATGAATAAAAAATTGTATTATTTTCAATAAACATACCACCTTCAGAAGTAGCATCCACCAGTTTCTTTCCCAGTTGGCCAGATGCACTTTTCTTATCCGTCTGAAAATACCGTGCAGAGTACAAAACCACCATATTATTAAAGCCAAACATTTTGCGTTAGTGAAATACATTAAAAAAGCACATAAAAAAAAAAATTAAAACTCAGCAAAATAGATTTATTGTTGTTTAAATTGATTAGCAAATGGCACTCCAAGCTATGATCATGAATCAATCAAAACACAATTAACAAAATAAGATCAGTAGGAATTTATGAAAAATGAAAATGATTTTCTTAAAGCTCTGAGAAAATAAATCTATTTCGTTTAGGTCTTTGATAAATCATTTTAGTCATACCACAAAGTACTGATGCCAGAGAACACAGCCATAAACGCACAGCACAGAGACTAGAGATTGGCAAAGCAGCCAAAGGAGAATGTTGAGAGCTTGGGTCCTCTCGAACAGCTCAGCGCCGTGCCTGATGCATAACAGCGCTTCCGTCACCATGATAGCCCCGTATACCCAGCATTGCGTTCCAACCCGGCTACATGATGGATCCGTTACATACATGTAGTATTGCCTGGAGTAAAAAGAAAATACATATTTAACAGTGCCTGAGAGTACAAACATTTAATCTGAATAATATGAGATAATGACCTGACTGAAGGAGCGACGATAACTCCGATCAACATTAATCTTGAAACAACGAACGGATGTGATGGTGGGAACTCGTAGACATGCTTGAGGAAAAATGTGTTGAGTTCCGAGACTTGCCAGAATATAACGAGCTGGCAAAGCGCGACAAACCTCATATGCGTACAGGTAGGATCAAGCCACCTGACGGACGTCCAGCTTCCTGGTGTAAATTGCATCATGACACGCTTGAGTTTGCCTGTAGTACTTTCAATATCACGTATGCTGACCCATTTATATTCGCGCATCTCGAGCATCTGGCAGATTTTAAGGCCCACCCAGATACCAAGACCGTTGCACACAAGCACATCCAGGACAATCGCATCCCACCAGCACTCGGCAAAGTTCGGTAACAGATGAGCGAACGCGATCTCGGTCACCTCCCACATTACGCTTATGGCCCAAAGTATACCGAGGTGACGAATTAAAATAGCCTTGAACGCCCAGCCAAGGAAATGTGCAAGTGCAAACACATCCAAATGATTCCAGATTTTCTCGACATTGATGTCCGAGCAATTCACTCCGTATTCCTTGTCCATGTCGATGTGAAACGAGGCAAGGCTTGGGTCTATCCATACGAATATCTTGCGCACAGTCTCATAATTCTGGAAGAGCATAAACAGAAGAAATATTTCGTACATTACGCTACAGCCGAACACTATTCGCCAGACGGCCGGATGCGGTCGTGTAAATGGTCCATTTGGGAATGTTAGTATAGAAATTATGATGAAGAAGAAAACAATGCAGAGTAGACCTGCCCTGAAGTTGTCTTCTACATTAGAACAGTCTCTGCAAAAAGTAAATATATTTTATTATACATTGAAAAATAACTTAAAATAAATAAAAAATAATTAATTACTATTTTATTAAAAAATAATTTTAAAGTATTTATGTAAACAAATAAATAAATAATAATAATGACGTAAACCTCAATTTATATTAAGACTACACAGTTGATTGTATATCTATTGATGTTTTTGTTCTTTTTTTTTTTATTGCTAAGTGAATAAATAAGAGCATTCTTATATTTAAAATTTTCTATAAATAATTTATATTGTCATTTCATTTAAAATATTTAAATAATTAAAAATATTAAATTTTAAGTCCCATAAATAAAATGCATATATTGTATTGTGCAATTTAGTACTGGCATGGCATGACACAAAAACAAACTGAATCATTCAAAGCACATCTATCATCTCGAAAATTCTTATGCTAAATAACTGTTCTAGTTATAAATATAGCTTGCCAATGTTAAGATCACACTTGGCACCTTATGATTCATTACCTGACAAATGCAAAGTAGACAATGGCGCATATCATGATCACCAAGAGGGTAATGGTGTGAGGTTTATAAAAGAATTCAATGGAAATATCTTCCACCGGTCTCTCATTGATATTTGGGAAACTATCTGTGCCAGAACGTATTTTGGATCCATCGCTGGCATAGCCTTCTCCGGGATTTTGATCATCCTCATATTTATAGGACTTTCTGCTCCTTGGCTGATCCTCCCCGTCACTTGGCATTTTTTAGGATTTCTGATTCTGTTAAAATTGATATATTATTTATTTATACAATAGTTCTTCAATTTATTTAATAACAGTCCTAACTCAAATTAAAAATACTCTACTTTAAATATACTCATCAAAATGATAAAAAAAAAAACAATAACAGTGTAAATATTGACTCAAAATCACTGTCTGCATTGCAGTTTAGACAATTAAATGCAGCAGTAGAATTTAACTAAACAAATTTTATAATAAACTCTTTAATTTTTAATGTCACAACCTAAACATCTCATTAAATACTAAACCCCAAAACTTCATTCCCATCAAAATAAAATGAAAAAAAAAGAAATCACGACACATTACGAAATAATCTTCAAAATCATTCAAAATTTTCATCATCAGTAAAAACCATTTAAAAATCTCATTACCACAATCACTACAGTAAAATCAGTTCCTAATAGTCGTAGATAAGTTATCAACAACACCAACAGCTAATTACACCAAATACAAGTTTAAAATCACAAAATACTCCAAAAAAAAAATCTCACCTACTTATACACACGCTCCAAAAAAAAAGTCCTTGCTCATCAGCAGCAGCAGCAGTTATAGCAGTAGTAGCAGTAGCAGAAGAATAAGCAATATCGTCGTCGCATCTCAGCAAAATCTGATCCGCGGCACGCACTGATATTATATGATGAACCCTGGTGTCTGTACTTATTACAAATACGCAAAATCTTCAACGACCTTCGACTCGAGGACGATAAATCTGAAGACACTTTGAAAATATACAAGCAAGGTTATGATTGTATATCAAAGCTCTCCCCCTTCTTTATATATAATCAGAATCAAATTTTTTCTCTCTCTGCGCGCACGGTGGGTGACCTGGAGGTTATGCGCGCGGTGTTCCTCTCTTTTCGTCGACCGTCGCTGATCGTCGTCGTCGTCGACAGTTGCGTTGCGTTACTCTTTACTCACTCGCTCACTTTACACCACAGGCCAGCAGGCGCATAACATAACACACAAGTTAGAAAGAGAAAAAGCAGTCGATATAACAGAGGACATCGCTACAAAAAAAAGCTTAGTTATATATATAATGCGGGGGTGGGGTGAGGTGAAGCGAGGGGGAGGAGATATGTTAGTTCTCTCTCTGTTCCTTTGTATATTACCGTCCCCTCTATCCTATACCTACTACCCCTTGCTCCTCTATACCAGCCCCTTTGCTCTTTTTTCTCTCTACATCTATATCATATGTATATACAGGGTAGTACATGTAGCTTCTCGGTCGAGGCCACTTTTTTATTTCTCTTTTAGTGTTTTTTTTTTTTATTACTTCTTTTTAGGATATTCGACAAAGAGCACGCGAGTCTGCGGGGATTTGCAAAAGCACATATTGCAGGTGTATAGGTATGTGTATATGACGTGTAAGCCTTTCTACTTTTGTAATGTGAACGTGAGGTGAAATTTAAATATACCTTTCTTTTTATTGTATTTGGTTTTTAAAATACTATCGCTATAAATGATTTGTATTTTTGGATAAATTTACATATTACCTGTGATGGTCATTTATGACAAATTTTATGCAATTTCTAAAAGCTTTCTGCTATTCTATATTTTTTACACAACTTTACTGTCTTTCATAAAAAAAGAAGCTTTAAACAAACTTGGAAATTAAGAATTTTTAAACCTTACATCACAAATCGCATCCAGAATATATATTTATAAATAAAAATTTAAACCTTTAATTTAATTCACACGAAACAACCATACACTGCAAGCTCAAGAGAACAATTTAAAAAAAAAAGGGGGGGGACAAAAATCAAACAGCATGTGGATAAGCATTATAAAATAAACAGTATAGCAAGAGATAAAAGGAAAAACCACGCGTCATATTGACAAACACATGCGGATAATAGACAATCGGTAAAAAAAACCGACAAAAGAAAATAAGTAAAAAGAAAATGAGTTTTCTCGCCTTTCGTTATCTTGTTTTCGCTTTGTCATACCAAACCTACCATCACCGCGTCCCTTACCCTGAAACTCTTATTATATCCCAGAGGCCACGGACATATACTCACACTACGCATTTGAAAGAGCAAAGCGCTTATCAAGCCCTTGCAATGCCAATAAATCGTTATACTCGAATTAAAACGTTCGATCCTTTTATTACTAATTAATTAATTATACGCATTATGTACAACACTGCAAAACTTTTTATTGGCTTAAACTATTCGAATTTTTCTTTCTTTTTTTTAATACTAAATTTTGATAAATGTTTATAAATATAAATTAAAATAAATTAAATTACGTTTATATAATCATAAGATCGGTATTAAAGATCGGTTTAATAAACTCTAATAAAAAACAATCAGTTCAATAAACTAAATTTGCAATAAACTTGGAAAAATACACAATTTTTATTCTCTCTAATAACAATAAAAATAAAAATACTGTTATTGTTTTCTCCAATTCGCCATATGTTTCACAGGCAACTTACTTCGGAAAATCATTCGATATTCTCCAGTTCCAGTCCATCCTAATACAGAAAAACAGATGCGTCCAAAAATCTTTATGGTCTCTTTCTTTCCATCTTCCCCTCTACTTTCTAAACATGGTAGATGGTCAGCAGGAGACCAAAAACGTAACATACGATCCCAGAACAAACTAAGTTCTCATACCAAGGGGGAACCAAAAACCATTCCATTTTTTCTATCCCCCCCCCTTTGGCCCCCCAGCAAGAAACTACGTCGTTTTCAAAAAATGCTGTTAAAACGACCTGTCGATTCTCAAATTTCACAAAAGCTGTATAGCACAAAGATGCAATGGAAAAAGGTCGTTGTTACATATACAGTGTGAACAAGGATCTTAAGATCGGACTTTAAATTTTGAGATCGCCCACGTATTTATATTCTCGCGATCTTATTGTACATGGATTGGATGAATCAGACTTTCAACCTCGTTCGAACTTTTAAAAACGGTTTTTTTATACCGTTAAGAATAAAAAAAAAGGATTGAGATGTTCTGTGATATCCTTTGTATTGTAAAAATATTAAAAGGGTGGTTGATGATATTTTTAAAAGATGAAGGGGTGATTTTATACTTGTCATTGTTATTATAGACGTATTGATGCGTCAAGTTTTAATGATCTGTTTTTTTTATTCTTTCTGTGACAGACACTTATCAGGATCTTCAGTTATAATACAATAAAAAGTCTTTGTCACATTTGCTATACGTAAGAGCAGCTGATTTTCAAGACAAAGCATATAGACCTTTTCCAGCAATCGGCAGTTTTGTATGCTAATTTCTTTGTTTCGATTTTTCTTCGTGCTTCTGTCCATATCATTTTTTTTTTTTACTTTCTTTTTTAAATATTTAATCAATTTAAAAAACGACATTATTATGAATTGAATAAAAAGCTTGCAAAGCTTTTATTGTTCAAAAGCTCAGAATAAATTTTTTAAACAATTTATGTTCATTTACATTATAAGTAAAACACGAGATCTATAAAAGCATTAAATTAAAAGTATATACATATATCTCATCGATCATCTTTATTCAATCAGTCATATTCTACAAGCACACATCTTCATATATTCAAGCTTCATCACACATAGCAACACATAATAACATTGACATCTTCTGCATAAATGTATACACACATCCACGTATTACTCATCACATATACTACGTCGTTCATCTTCAACTATATAAAATCGGCAAGAGACGCTTCATATAAAAAAGTAAAATAAAAAACTTGCAAGAGAGAAAAGCAAAAAGGATAAAAAAAACTTTATTCTGCAACGTTTAAAAGGCTTCAACTGCCGTTGCCATCCGCGTTTGTATACGCAATAAGTGCAACAAAAAAAACTATAGTAGTATATAAGCACACGTGTTCTTAAATATACATGTGTTTGCTCTTAGTGCATATGTGTGCGTAAAAAGCAGGAAAGATAAAAAAAACATATCACGTATTCACGCAGCTGCACTGCAGCCTCCCACTATAACATACTGTTCTATATTGCAACGAAATTCAAATCGACCAATCAGGACGGTTATAAAACGGAGCGGTGAACTCTATTGGTTGGTTTCTGTCTGTAAAATGAGCAAGCGAGATACTTGCGCGTTAATGACTTTCATTACGTTTTATTATTGCTTTTTATTAAACTAATAGTATAACGGTTTAATTTGCTTGTAGTCTGGCGTAATTCTTTATTTTTACTAATATAGAGTAAAAACACTGGTAAGATGAAGGCAAATATGCAATACAATGTATTTTATACTTTTTGTAATATAATAATTTTAAATATTCTTTGTTATAATAAATCAATAAATAAAATTAAAGATGCAATAATATTAAATTTAGTTAAATGTATTTAATATATGATATCATTACGTCCAAAATAATATTTATTCTCACAAAATAAATTCAAAAAAGTTTAAAATTTAAATTTCCCGCCAAAACGAACAAATCAAAGAACAGTCACACCAACCGTCACGTACCAACCGTCACTTTCTTCTCTCCCATTTAAATCCCTTGAAATCTCATCAAAACTGACCATCACAAACATATGTCACACCAGGTCAATCCACATTATTACGTATATAACACAGAAGAAAGAAAGAGCTACATCACTCTCTCCTTCTCTTTCTATCTCAAGAGGGGTTGGTGGCCACAACCAGTTGCTGCAGTTAGCTCTCCACATCTCTCACTTTTCTCTTTGTGCGCCGTTCGTTCAGCAGGACGAGGGGGAGAAAGAAAGAAAGAGACACACACACACAAGCTATAATACTCGTCGCGTATATAAAAGCCGAGGTATATCCAAAGCCGCACGTTATAACACATATACACACGCGCTCCGCTTGTTCTCTTCGTTCGTCGTCTCTCAAACCTAGTGTATATACACAAAAATCAGCATATATCGCCGCGAGTTGTTGAGGAAGAATCCTGCAGTTTATATATTTGAATCAACTCCTGGGGATCAACTTTGTTTACACCTAAGTACCTGCAGTGGAAGAGTGCAGCCAGTTATCCGTTCCTTGGAAGCTTGGAGGTGGTTATTTTCTACGTCGAGAAATATATATACCGGTGAGTACCATTTATTTGTCGCGTAAAAGAAGGGGGAGAAGGGACGCGCCAGACAAAGGGACTCTGCTCTGCTCTGCTTTGCAGCGTTGCAACGACGCATATTATAGGGTTTTAGATATACACAGTATGTAAACTAGTTTATTTTTTGAGTGCTAATTTTTTTTTGGAGCAGAGTAAGTGTAATAACGGTAATTCGAATTTTTCAAAAATATATGTATCGACGATTCGACGTTCGAGAAAGAATAGCTTCGCGACGGTTGATCGGGCATTGTTTTGATTATGTCTTTCTCTTTTTCTTTTGCTAATGTGTCAGTTTCTACTCGCGAATTTTTCTCTGTTTCCCAGGAAGGTTAAAGCTCCCCAGAGACTCAGACAAGACGTGTTTATAAATATATTCATTTACTCCTTTTTAACCAAAGGAAAGTCCTGACGATTTTTTTGATTTAAAAAACCTACCAGTGTTTTATATATTAACGTCCTGTGTGTGTGTGAGTGGAAACGATTGCTCGGATTATATACAGAAAGAACTGCGTATTAGTTTTTTTTCTTTTTGTATTTTTCTTTTAAAACCTGCATACAAAAACGAATAAGGAGCATCGGTATAAGGACAGGTTTGGAGGTTGTTCTTTTTTTCTCTTTTCTCGACCTACCCCCGTGACTTGGCTCCGAAATTAATGACTACGTCGATGAGAGGTACTTTTTTTTGTCTTTCTTGGGATGTTTAAAAGGTTGCTGTTTAATTTTCTTTCGTTCTTTCTTTCGCTTACAGAAATTTCTCTTTTTTATTTTTTTTTACTTATTGCTGGATTTTAATCGATATTATAAAAAGCGATTTTTATGTATGTGCTGCGATCTTGGTAAATAGTAATTAGGGGTTTTTGATGTGGTTTTGTACATTTTTTTTCTTTTCAACTTTCCCATGTTATCGGTTGTTGTTCGTGGTAAATTTTTCGAAAAATAATTAGTTTTTAATTTGGTATTTAATAAACATATATTCGTAATTTCAATGAATAAGAAATACCTAAAATTATTAAACTTAATAAACTTTTGAGATTTTGAATGTATATAAACGTAAACAAGTTTTGTTTTGATACACTATTTATATTCAAAATCAGTTACAAACTACACGAGTGTGTTAGTTCAGTGTTTATTGACCGATTTTAGAAAACATTCCTCTTATACAATACCATAAATATTAACCTGTAAATTTTGCTTTTACTATTATTTTTTCCATTACAATTTCGAAATTATCATCGTGACAAATCATCTTCGAGTGTAATAAAAAAAAAAGTGTTAACATCTATTCGATATCTCTTTGTGTTGCAGATAAAAAAGTAAACATGGCAACAGCAACGGAAATGCCGCTTGTGAATGAGGGTAAGTAATTTCACGAGTCATAGATTCGCTAAATTGTCATCGATTACTCCCATTTTTTTTTTTTTTTTGTTTTGCTTTTATCCCCTACCCTAAACGTTTTATAATGCTATTTAGTTCTAGTACATTAAGTTTGGCCGCTTTATTAAAGCTCACCTTATATTATGTATCAAAGAAAATCTTATTGTTTGGCGAAAGGTAAATATTTGATACCATTAAGTAATGAACGCTTTATTTGAATTAAAAAAAATAATTATAATTTTGGTAAAATAATTTTTAATAACATACATTTTAAATTAATATCACAATGCTAGCAAATTAAATGAATTTATATAATAGTAATTTAATTGACGTATATAGCTGCGACATGACCACACGTCGTGTTATTTCTTTCTTCCCACAGCTGTTCGAATACAAAAGTCAATCAAGCCCACAATCTTGCTATAAAGTCATCACCTTTCACAAAAAAAAGTAAATCAAGTTAAATCGAACCCCAGTAGCTTAAAAAAGACTACCATTTGTTCTCCAATACATACAGTCTTTTTCTACACCGAAAAATCAAGTTTCCCACAATATGTATGAGGCCTTCAATAACTGCAGCATAATATTATAATACAGCTCACGAAAAGTCGTGACACTGTACATATACACTGCTTTTTATGTAGCAGAGAGAAATTTTCATTGAAACAATGTGTTGGAAACTGGTCTCGCTATATGGTGACAAGAGAGTCGCCAAGAGAGATTTTCTGTCTATGGCCCAGATATTCACTTTTATATTATAGAAAGGGTAACTTGATATCCCTTTCTTTTTCTTCTTCTTGTTTTGCGAAGGCGAAAACTTGATTTTAGCTTTCCCTTAGAACTACCGGTTCTTCTTCTTCTTCTTGGGTTGAAGATTGACACGTGGCTTACTCGATTAATTGAATGTGTATGTGTGTGTGTGTGTGTGTTTGTGTGTAAGTTAGGAAACAAGGAATTTCGAGATCGCACAGGAGAAAATTTAGCGACTGGTGACTAGATTTTTTTTTTTTACTAGGTTTTAGGGAAAGTGAATCTTGATGATACTGGTTTTGCGAAAGCATTTGAAGCTGCGCGTGTAAATAGAAAAACAGCAAAGCAGATCAAATGCGTTTTTTGTTAAATTATTAATCTTTTTTTTTTTATTCAATTTTACTTTTTTTTTAAATGTTCGCTTATAACTAATTGATGATCCATCCATAACCGATCAATTGAATCCGACTTATACTTTGCTGTCACTTTGCGCAAATTTAAAAAAAAAAAATCCACTCTTTATACCGTGTACCGTATATCTTGCAACATCCGGCAGCTGCATCGTGTATGTACCTATTCGCCTTGAAGCCACCTTTTTTTTTACTCCTGTCCATGTTCGTCCGTTACATCTCGACTAATCAGCCTTCAAATCCCGTCACGTCAAGTATCCTATAAAAGTCTGCACTGAGATATGTATTTTTCACTTCAAGCACAGTATACACTCAGCTTTTCTTTCTTTCTTTTACTTTTGACCAATTGATGCTGCAATTTCTCTCAAGTTGCTGCAAATCAACTTTTTTTTTGTTACACACATTAGATCGATCGTTTCTCAAGGGAGGGGAAAGTTTAAAAAATGTGTAGTATGTCTATCTAGTTTTTTCTTTTCTTTTTTTTTTCTTACATTTCTGGATATTGTGGAATGCCAATCGATTCGTTTGTTAAATTTTAATTTTCTCACTGCAATGCTAAAAGAGAAAAGAGTCTCTTTCTTTATTGGATTGCTCCGGTTTCAAAATACGGGTATTCGTATATGTACATATATAAACATAAGAATTTGACGTTTGACTTTTAATTTTTTATAGTATGACCTACAGACGTATTGTAGAACTGAATTTTTGAGAGAATCTATAGTTGTTTTGAAATTCGTACGACCTGTATACCAAATTTATTATGAAGTTGCAGATCAATCATTGATATATATAAAAAATTTTTATTTTTACGTAGTAACAAATTTAATAACGCTTAAAAAGATTTTATAAAAATAATTCGTTAAAAAATTTCATACCCCCTCACTTCTCATTAAATTCCCTCTCACACTTCATTTCCTTCTTCCTTATACTTTCTCCCTAATTTTAACATTTACCTTAAATTCGTTACCTCATCAACGTAATCAAAAATATTCGCTTATATTGTAAAATCAAAAAATTCCAAAGATCGTCAAGCTCACCTCCATCATCAACATGTCTATAACCTCGGTTACCGAATGAAATTACTCCCAAGATGTCAAGCTTTACTCGTTCCGCGTCTCGAGCTCTTTTCTTCCATCATATACAAGATCCACAAATGAAATTCTATGACAATAAGTCTTTTACCACGAGACCCTACTAAAATTCCATCTTGCCCTTTATCTTATTTTTCCTTCCTCTTTTAATAAAAGCAGAAACTTTAAATAAACTTCAATTTCTTTGTTTTTTAAACTTACAATTTATAAAGATTATTTATTCGACTAACAATAATAAAATCAAAATAATCTTACATCACATACATAAAGCATATTATATCACACCAATATACAAATCAACTCACCAATACAAAGCAGAGATAGAACATATAGTCGAGGAAAACCAAGCATATAGCTCTATAGAGACCTCAACTCTCGAGAGATAATATAGAAGCTACTACTGCGGAAATGTCCAACGGATATATATAATTCCATATTCCTCGTATATATACATATATAGATCGAAAGAGAACAGGATTATCGATGTCGGCTTTTCCCTCGAGAAACAGAGAGGTTTAGTATTATATAGATGATTTTCTCTCTTCTCCTTCCAAGTCTAGTTAAAGATGCTTCTCATCTAGTCTCAAGGTATATAAAGTCTTGGATTTGATGCGATGTTAGATTTTAGATGACAAGCTTTCCGGTTTACAACATTTGTATATGATAAGGTATAGAGAGTAAGCTTATGTCGGATCAATTAAATATTTGCAAAAAAATAAAAAAATATGAAAAGGTGAGAGGATTTACTGTAATTTATTGGAAAATAATAAGAAAACAAATTCGATCGACTGCATCAAACTTGCACTATAAATATATATTCAGGGGGTTGATAATCTCATTGACGCGTATACATATGTACGTGTATCGACGTAATTGCGAATAATTTAAGAAACTGGTTTTTGAATATTTTTGTTGCTTATAATGCATAAGCGTAAATAATTGCTTCTTTGGGAAGCTGTAAAGATTACGATCTTTATTTGATTTGATTTACTACCTTAGATATATAAAGAAAAAAAATTTTAAGTCCGTCAAAGTCCAGATCAACCGTTGCATCTCATAACGAACGTATCGTAATCTACTTAATTTAGCAAGATAATAAAATTTTTATTTTTTTAAAACTGGTTGAGCAACTTAGAATCTGGACACATCACAACATCATAGTTTGTCCTTCGTAATTATCATCTTCCTCTGTATAAAAAAAAAAATTCTATACTTGCAATGCAATGCAAAATAAAAAAAAAAAATTTAAAAACCTGTAGCCAACATTAAGCTTCCAACGCATGGCATCTACACCAAAGAATATAGCTGTACATCCACGGGTTTTACTATAGGAAAGTACATATATAATACCCGGCATATCGAGCGAATGTTAGGCGCCGCGGCGCCGTCGTCGCTACCACCCTCTACTCCTCACTGCTACTGCTGCTTCTTCTCTCTTTTCCTCTCCCAAAGCATTTATTTCTCCTCCTCCTCCCGGTATATAGCAAAAGTACCGGCCTCAGTTGCTCGTCAGCCACCGCCCCGGTCGTTCCTCCACACAGTATAATATAATATCATCCAGAACACAACTACCCCTTATTATAAGAAGAAAAACGTTGTCTGCTGATTTTTAATACTTGTGTACTTGCAAGCTCTTAATTGGTTAGTGATAATTTTACATTTTTATTTATTATTTTTTAAAATGATAAACTTTTTTTTTGCGATATTGCTATATATTTTTATCTCTATTTCTCTCTTTTGCTAATTTTTTTTTTATTGTTGAGATCGTGTGTCTCGCTAAAGTTTAGATATCGCGAGAGGATAGAAGAGATAATAGAAGGGGATGAAATTTGCGAGTGAGTAATACAAGTTGAAGGGGAGAATGAAATAAAGTTTTATACTCTCTCTCTCTCTCTCTCGCGTGTGTGCCGGTCGCGTCGTGCATGTTATACTTTGTTTAAACTATTCATGATTTCAATAGATTTACGAGTTTAATGACTTTTATAATAATATACAGTTTATTATGATATTTTTAGCTGGTAATAGTTTATTTTAGGTACTGGTGTATTTAACCGATAAGGGTTGGTGTTAAGTGGTTTTTTGATGTGTGATTGGAAGGTTAGATAATGTACGTGGTTCATTGACGGGTTAATTATGGTGATTAATTATAATTTAGAATCTATAAGTTAATTATTGTACTGATCAAGATTATTTTGAAATTTTTTATTGAGGAAAACGTTATTTTTTTACGGTTTAATTTTTGGAAAAGATCGCGAATAAACCAATAGCTATTAGTGACGTCACTTTTGCCTAACTGCAAAGTGATCGATAAAATCATTTTTATTGCTTCGCAAGTCTATAGGCTGCAAGTATAAGTTCATTGTCATAGTAACGAAATTTCTGTCTTGGTAACAAAATATAAATTGCATAATAAAAAAATAAAGGATATAATTTATTTTTATTACATTAATTATTAATTTAATGGGATTTCTAAAATTGGAGATATTACAGTTTTTTAAAATGATAATTTATTCAATTGAAAAAGTAATTTGTTACTTGATTTTTTAAATTGTTTGATAGTAGTTCTTATTTTACATCGATAAATTAATTTTATTGCATACTTGTTAAATGAATCATATAAAATTTGAATATTTTATTATTTTAGTAAAGTATCTATAATCAAATAAAAGAGTAAATCATAAAATTGATCACTTTCTTTACACAACCAAAATCGTTTTCACAAATTAATTAAAAAAAAAAATACCTCAACAAATTTGTAAAAGAAAAGGTCTTACCTTCTCAGAAACGAATCAAATTAATTATTAACTTGCAAGTCGACGGTGGTGTAATTGAAAAGAAAAAAAAAAGAATCTCCCATTCCTCGTAACAAATTCACCCCAGGACTAAATTCGCGAAGGGACAAAAAAATCGATTGCAGGATAAAGCTATATAGCAAAAGAGAGAAAAAAAATAAAAGAGACACACGTATAAAATAAAAGTATATATAGCAAATGCAAAAAAAAGGGACGAAAGGCGTCAAAAAAAGACAGCAAACATTTTCTCTTTTTCTAACCAGCACACCCATAAAATTTGTACCATTTCGGTGGTATAACCCAACTATATACAGCGACACAGACCAAGCCCATATAAAAAAAAGAAGGAGGAAAGAAGATAAGGAGTAGAGAAGAACAAAATCGTATATAAAAGAAGCAGTAGTAGTAGCAGCAGAGAAAACAGTATTCAAGATGCTGATCGGCTTGGTACGCGATTCTGTACTGCAGTGTTTCTGCCACAGCTGCAAAGCTCCTTTAAGTATAGTCGGTGAGTGTGGCACGTGTGATAGCTGCTGGCTATACTTACCTTTCTCTCTTTTCCCTTTTCTTCCACACATCGATTTCTCGACCTTTTTTTTACCCCTCGTCCTCGTATACCTGCCCTACAACTTCCTTTTACTCCCTTCTTCAATATGTTCAACTTGAAGTTTGTTTCCTTCTCTCTTTTTTTTTTTACGTGACTTTTTCTGGAGGACCTTTCTTTTTTTTTTTTTTTTTTAACAAATGGTACTTTTGGTATAAGTTTAAGTTTTGTATAAACTGGAAGTTAAGAGATGAGTTAAATTGTAGGATGTAGTGGATGGTTTATTTTAAGCTTGAAGATAATTAAATTTTTAAAGTATTGTAATATCGATTTTGCTATTATTTACGAGTATACTTATATTATACGTGTTGCAAGAAATATACTTGTATGCAGGATAAAATATATTTTTATATTGCATAATAAAAATACAGTTTTTTTTAAATAATTATATTAATTAAGTCAAATTTACCTAATTTTATTTCTTATTTAATCAATTAAATAAGAAAAATAAAAGTAAATCATAAAAAAAGTGAAAGTATAATATTCTTTACACTATAGGCAATTAATCCAAATTCACTTTCTAACGATCACTACCATAAAAGCAATATTTATACATCAGCAAAAAAAGTTACACAGATTATATTGACACCTCAATCAAGCTAATTCCTAAATAAAGTCAATCAAGAAAAAAAAAGGAAAAAAAAGAAAACGTGTGTCACTTTATCTTAAACAGAGAGTAGGTATATATACGATAAAGCTAATCTTCTCTAATTTATGCGACATTTACGTACACATATACATAAACACCGTTGGCAAAGTAAGCACACACACACACACACACACACACACACACACACACAAAAGGGATATACCCAAGCAAACACAGCTATACAGCTTGATCTCGCGTGACGTCCAGCAGCACATTTATTTTTTGCTTTTTCTTTTCTTTAGGCTGAAAAAGCTCTATCGTTGAAATAACTTCCTATATTACTCAAGGCAAGGTCAATCGTATCGAGTTTCAAAAGCTCACCTGTACACGTGAAAAAAAATCTTTTTTTTATTCTATTTAGTCGATCGCGATTGTTCGACGTCATATCCTTACAATTTCCTTAATAAAACTTTTCCGACTTACTCGTATATATTTCAATTTCTACAACAAAGAGCAAAACATCAACACTGTAACTAATCAAGCTCTGCAAGTCCAAAAGTTATCCTATATAGTAACTATACAAGTAAACTCACATTGCTTTGTACAGAAGCAAACACAAACCATCAAACTAACACCTACCCAAAATTCATCAAAGAACAACTTATCTCCTAGACATTACTCATGAATCGCTGTCTGACGCTTCGAGTTGTAAATCGATTCGCGAATCTCTTTATAGTTTACACAACAACAATAGAGGTATACGAGTTCGTTGCTCTATAAAGTGTCGATGACGAGTCAGCCTCTCTTTCTTTCTCTCTCTTTTATTCTTCCTTATATTCTCACGTTTTTCAGTATATGTGTGTGTGACTAGTGCCAAATCACGTCTCATTGTAAATCACAGCTACATAAGTAAGAGTGAGAAAAAAAAAACTATATCAAGCTTTTTTTGAGTCAGCGGTATATGCTGATCGATTCAACCCGCTTTTAATTATTTGCAGAGCGAGATACCTATATGAACTCTGCATCACCACCATAAAATTACATACGAGACTAGGGATGCTTTAGTTTCTATCCTCTTCTACTCTTTCTATTCTATTCGAGACTGAATACCTGGGGGTAATAGCTTATCTTAATTCTTTTGCTCTCTTTTGTCATTGGACTATTGCAGGAAGACTATTGTTCATTTGCTGTTCTTTTTTTTTATGTGTTCATTCTTGGTGCATGAATGAATTAATTGAAACCGCATTTAGGTTTGAAGTTGAATATATTTGTGAATTGTTATATAATATGCAGATTTTTTTATTTTCTGGATTATGTCATAATTTATATTTATTTTTAAATATGAACTGAATTGATTTTGAGGCTATATATAAATTTATAAAATATATCTCGGAGGGGTCGTGGTTCTTGTATATTAACTGGGTTATATTGATCCAATATTTCAAAAATTTAACTGGAACATGCAAAATCAAATAATCATAAATATTACCTTATATATCCAAAATATTTATGTTATCGTGATAATAAATTATCGATGATTTAATACAATATCCGCGTTTAAACCAGATTTATTATTCACATTTATATTTATCAATCGAATTACCAATTAATTCAATTCTCATATAATCCTTCACATTATATTTTATCAACTTATATATATTTATACAAATGTACCATTAAAAAATAATAAAAAAAAAACGTTGACACAACGGGATTTACAAAGCTGCATAAAACTCACAGTAATATTCTCGCATATATATAAAGATTATAGCAGGAGAAACACACATATCCGGCTGTTCATATATATATCACAATCCCGTTGGCACAGTCGCTCCAGTGACTTGTCAGCTCCATATACATACATAACACAGGCAGACATACTCACTTGCTCTTCTCTTTCTCATTTATTGCAGCATACATTCACATATCCCCAGCTTTTCTCCATCCCTACATTTCCTCATCTGAGCTTTTTTTTTCTCACTTTTTCATTTTTTCCCGCATATAACAGCAAGTGATTAGCCAGCAATTTCTCACAAATGCGTATATAGAACGTTCATTCATACGTATACATATAATATCTCCGCCCTTTACATGTTCATTTTCTATCTCTTCCGGTACCTGATATATAGTCAACATAATATACATAAAATGCTCCCTCACATATTTCTCTAATCGACACCAAAAGCATCATAAATTTTCAAAACATATATATACGTACTGTACGCGTGACTAATCGAAACATCAATTAACCAATGGATTTCGGAGAAGCTGCGTGTGCAGTTTCAACCATGTATATGTATATTGTATATGGGACGTGGGTAGAATCAGTCCGAAAAAAAGCTCTATCTCTCTCCCTCAACACTACTACATACAAACGCACACCCATAAATGCTACCCTTCACTGTATATAGGTACAGTAAAAACGTCGCCAAGCTCATGTCACGCGATATATATGTGTCCCGTCTTATATTCGCGATATAACAATTCGTACTTGCATATATAAGACTGACCTCACTGAGAGGTCGATATGTACGCACATAACGCTTCCGAACTTTTCGTTTTCCCCTTGGTTTCTCTTATATGCAGCTTTCGATCAATTTTAGTCTGCAAGGCTCCCGAGAGTATTTTTCTTTTATTCTGAGGACTTTTTTATTTGTGTGCTTGATATGAGACAAGAATATTTTTTTATTGCTGGGGACTGAGTGAAAGATGTAATATTTTTTATGAATATTTGAGCTTGCAAGCTCGTATAAAAATTAAGTAGTATATTTTTATGGATAATTCAGGAAATAAAATGTCAGCAAAATTTTATTTTTCCAAGTAAAACTTGATGCTGTATCGTATCGGATTAAATATAATATATACCTATATGTCAACTTCGATCTTTCCATCTTTTAAAAAAATCAAACGAACTTCATACGAACAGTATTAAATTCCAAAGTTTTACTATACAACTTCAATATCGGCAAAGGTATTACAGTAAAAACTTAGAAATTTTGAATCTGTTCCAAAATGTAGGTATACCAAAAACTCGCGCATTTGCTACCAAAGTGCTAATAATCATATGGTATCTTCTCACTGTAACACATACGGAGCTTTCAAAAGTTCAATATGGTTTCTTGCTTTCAAAAGCACAGTTGCCAAATTTTTTTTTTTAGCAAAGTTATTGCGCCAAAAAATTAGGTTACGAGTAAATTCTGTATAGGTATAGGTACACATTACTTAAATTAAATGTAAATTTATATGTGTATGCATATTCATGAATTCAATATTGAATTTTGTGAAGTATAACTTCTAAATTGACTTTATTAGATTGATACTGTTAGATAAATTTGATTTTTAGTTTTGATAGATACAATACTTGAAAGTATTATTATCAAATTTATTTTGATAATAATGATAATAGATTTATTATGATTTTTGAAAATAAAATATTATTAAATTCGATTCTCATAAGATCAATAATATTATACAAAATCGATCCTACGCTAGTCCTTTTACTTAAAATAACGAAAATCATATTCAGAGTTGAAACTATTTATAGAACATAATTGAAATGATTGCTTTCACCTTTGGCTTTTCTACTACACCTACATCATACATAAAAAGGATTTCTTATTTGCATAAATTTTTCCTTCTCCAAATAATAACTGTACTTCAACTTAAAATCTACAGTTCAAAATATTCACACAAGAAAATTAATAATCGATCACAAAAATTTTTCTTACTTTTCTCTTTTAAGTTTTGGTAACTTTATATATACCTTTTAGTTGGTAAGTTTTTTTTAAAATTGAAATGTCAAAAAGTTTACTGGCACGAAAGTATAAAGCCTTTTGAGATGAGACAGTTTGATGAAAATTCTGATGGTTATTTGGGTGTAGTTAGAAACGAGGTCGACTTTAAAGAAAAAAGTCAATGTTTTTTAAGGTATTAAAGTTTCTATCGTGTAGCTTATATTTTAAGTTTATAAAGATTGATAAAATGATGTAATCTATTACATGCAGTTGAAAATAAAATAAATTTTCGTAGGCTAGTTTTTTGATTGGTCGCGTGTTTCTTCTTAACGAGGATTAGCTTTTTTTTGTACTTACGTATAATATGAAGCGAATAGCCAATGAGAAAGGCTATTTTTATACTCTGCAATCATATCTTGAATTCTATATATCTTGGCGCAATTTTGATTGATTTTGAATTTTTTATAATTTAATTTTAAGTTAATTATTCCGTTGTTGAAAATATCGAAATTTATTGATTGAAATAATTTAATATGCACGAAAGGACTTTTTCTCAAAATAACTTCCTACAATCGAATCAATTATTCAATTAAAATAGTAGGTAATATAAAAAAAATCTTTTAAAGATTTATAATTAATAAAACATTCACTACATTACAATAACTACCCTTTTTTCTAAATAAATCTCTTAATAAAAATTAAAGTAAAAACAAAGTCACGAAACTAAAAACATAACTCAATCATTAGCTAAATAAACACTCTTATACAAGGCTGCAAAAAATCTCAATTTATCAGTACCTACTTATCTCCCTTAAAAAAAAAAAAATTGGTCCTCCAAAAAGGTCATAGAAAGCTTTTAAAGTTAAAGAGTCGCTAAACCAAGTGCTCTCTCTCTCTCTCTCTCTCTCTCTCTCTCTCTCTCTCTCTCTCTCTCTCTCTCTCTACTTATACAATATTATACAGGCACGCAACGTAAGGGTGCGTCAACAACTCCAATAACTAAGAAGCCAAGTAACAAGGGAAAGCCCCGTACTAAACAACCAAAGAAAGTCAAGTTCATAAGTAAGTATATACAAATACATAAGTATGCAGAGAAATAAAAAAAAAAAAATTAAAAAGGATTTTATTATACTAGTTTAAATCATATCCTTATTTCTTACTCTATATACTCCAGATTATTGTTTCAATGTAAATATACATTGTCAAGCACATTTTTTTTCTACTATGATCCAAGACTCGTGTGTCTGACTTCCCTGATACGACACCCACACACGTGTCTGTCTCTATAAGAAATTTATCGAATGTACCTATACATGCAGCTGCATAAAGACTAGAGTCTTTATAGACTATCTAGTGGATAACCGAGAAAGAGCTTTAGATCTCGTTGAATTTCAAATATAATCTTAGTCTAGCTTTCCCAGCGTCTCGCGATTATATATACGTATACGCCGAGTCCTATTGTTTTATGTCTTGTATTATAGTATATAGAGGAGACTGTATACTGTGTGTCGCAAGTATAGATGAGAAAAAAAAGCGGGCGCACCCGTTGATAAATTTTCAAGTGACAATTCACGTATATTACTAAGGTTTTGGGGAGAGGGAAAGAAATAATTGATGAGTATACGTCTATCTATTGTGATCGATTTAGGATAATTATTTAATGTGTTTTACATTTTTTTACAAGGATGATATTTTGTAGTTTAATTATAATTTTTTTTTTCTTCCGATAAAAATTTGAATACTTTTCTACTGCATAAGTTTAAATTTTGAACGTCGATTTTTCCATCTGCTATATATCTCTGAAAGGATTTTTAATTTATTCATCTTGACGAGAATAGACGATGTGGTTTTGGCATTATTAAATTGAATGAATAATAAATTGACGAATGCTCAGATGGAATTCACTTACGCTAATGAATGAAAAATTAACACTTTTAATTTTTAATGATAAAAAAATCAAAAGTATCATTACAACAATCACCTTAACTCTCTCAAAAAAAAGTAACCAAAAAAGAAAAAAGAAAAAACGTAAAAAATATCTGACATTTCTCGAAAAGTTCATTGCACCTTAAATATACACTCTCATCTCATCTCTCTCCTTCTCTCTCTCTCTCTCTCTCTCTCTCTCTCTCAAGTTATAAACTCTGTCACACAGAGAAATACGCGTGGGTTTTGCAAGCAACAGCAGCAGTCACAGCAACCATCGACTAACATCTTTCTCTCTCTCTCTCAAGTCTCCTTGTTTTATATATATATTACACACGACTTCAATATCGCAAAACCTCAAAAGACAAAAGCAATATCGTACATACGCACATATCGTACTTTTATATATAAAACGTGGATAGTGATTTTGTGAACGTAGAAAATTTATATATAATATATATTTCAAACTTTTTCCCTTTCTATATATCCTCAAGTACAGCAATAAATATGTATATGTATATAACTTGTGAGAGACTTGTATTTATATCGTATTTTCTTTTAGCGAGTATATTATAACGGTTTTCACTGTCTTTTGTGTATATACATACAAATCGAGAGAGAGAATGAGAAAGACGTATATATATAGTGTGGGCGAGTATAAAGACTGGATTCCAAAGAGACCCCGTTTTTATATACTTTCCTTATTTGGGTGAAGGAGGAACTGCTGCTGATCCTGTTGCTTTTTTTTTTATTTGTATTCTCGTGCGATGCATTTTTATTAATGAAAACGACAAAAAAAGAATATAAATGTAGAGTGGATCTTTCAGTTATTTTGTTTACTTATATAGGACGTACAAGGATATGGTATGGCTCGGGTATAGTTTTCGAAGAAAAGCTTGATACTTGAGTGTTATTGGTATAGGTATTTGGACTGCTTTTGATTGTTCATCGACGTTGAAGCTTTTGTCTGATATTTTCCTTATTTCAAATAACAGCTTTTGTACTTATCCTACAGACGGAAACTTTTGCAAGCAATATATTATTCTAAAATTTTATTTCATTTTCTTACATTTTTTTTTATTTCCTCACCAAAACATTCAGCAAAAAATATCACATCCATATCCGCAAGCTCATCACACCAAATATTACCTCATGCAAGCTCATAAAAAACTCCTTTCACAGTCACACACAGCACTTTAACTTATTACCCCAAACACCAACATACATATATATATACATCCCCTAAGTATAAAAAAAAAGTTTGTAAAAATTGTCCGTAAGTACAGTAAAAACATATAGCGTCGCACCCAAGAGAGAATAAAAAAGCTCACATACATACATACATACATACAGTCCTGCAAGTGAGGGTATATGGACGGTAGGTATAGGCATAATAGCAGGAGCAGCAGGAAAAAGAGACGAAGTCGAGCGTGCACACATACGTATTACGCGTGGCAGCAGACCAGAGCCAGAGGGATCGATCCTTACTCTTCGTAGCTCTGAGTCATACCACCCTCACCTCTCCCCTCTTTGTACATATATAGGTATAGGCCTTCTCTTACTTTTTCTTCAAGACGCTTATAGCTTGCGTCTGCTTTCTCTTATAGGAGCTTTTTGTCGTTTTTACTTTATTTTTTATTTTGTTATAGGTACTGCTTGGTAAATGTGTGTAATTGTATGTATAAGAAGGGAATGGTGAAGTTGAGGATGGTAATTAGTAATTGAGTTTGTAGAAGGGTAGATTTTAGGAAATGATTAGGATAAGAAAATGGGGGAGATGTGTTGTTGAGATTGAGCTCTTTTCTTTTAAGATGCTTTTTGAGATGGCTGAATTGGTTTGATAAGATGAAAATCCTTATAAAGAGCTGATGTTTAGGGAAGATTTTTTGGTGAAGATGTGATGGTAGAATAAAAGCTGTTACGAGAAGTGAAGAATAAATTACGATTGAGCTTTAAAGAATTTTTTTTAATAAAGCTTATTGTGATTTTAAATTTTGATTTTTTTACTTGGTTAAATTTCATTAAAAGAGATTGAAATTTTGTAAACACGCAAGCGTTCATTACTATAATGGTTCCCTTAATAGCAAAAAAAAAAAATGCTTTTCGCTAAAGCTCACCTTGTCTTTTTCTTGTAAAGCGGTAATTAAATCCGCTAATTTAATTTTTACATTTACAAATCTCAAATTAAAAAAAAAAATTCAAACATCAATCATCCCATCAAACAAAAAATAAAAAAAATAAATTTATCTCACAATTAAAAATTCTCAATTTTTCAAATATCTTAGCAACGGAAATCCGCTGTCAAGAAAAAACAAAAGGTGGCTTACGTTACGAGGTAATCCTCGCCGAACCAACAGCCCCAGCTAAACGTGTACCATCACCAACTCAACCATCGTCACCAATTGGACCAGTAACGGTTGAGGATAAGCTTCGCGCAGCAGAGGAACGTCGATTATCACGTGAAGCTGAAAAGATGGCTAGTCTTACTGCTCATCATGGTAAAATTGAGGAAGCAGCACGTAAACGTGATGTACTTACTACCGCATTTGTTACTGCAACTCGCGAGACTTTGGATAAAAAATTGATGAGTAGTGAGGAGAAGCGTGAGGCTTACATTGCTGATTTGAAGAATAAGATTAAGGAGCACGTGAGTCTTATTTTTATTTTTATTTTTTTTTTTTTAATTTTTTATTTAAATTTTATACTGAACGTTTAATTATTTTGCAGCTTGAAGGTGTTGAAAAATCGAGGCAGAGTTTGGAGCTGAAGAGCGAGGAGATTCGTAATGACTTGGAAGAGAAATTGAAGATCGCCGAGGCTCAGCGCGATAAGAATTACAAGAAAATGATCGATCGACTAAAGGAGCATGTGAGTGTATATTAAAAAAATATTTAAGCGACTCGATAATTTTAATTTACAGAATTTTTTAATAAATTAATTAATAAAACTTGTTAATTAAATTTAGGAGGAACACGTTGATCGTGTACGTCATGGTCTTACTGAGCGAAGCGAAGAACTCGAGGCTAAGATCCAGGCTAAGCTTGAGCAGGCGTTCGAAAGACGCAAGACGATCGAACGTGAGCAGCTGGAAAAGATAAGGGAACGCGTGAGTATAAATATAATTTCGATTTACATAGCTATATAGTACAGAAATAGACTAATAATTAAATTAATGAATAAATGTTTGCAGGCACAGCGTATCAGTCTGATTAGACAAAGCAAGGTCCAGTCTATGAACCAGTCAAACGAGAGCAATGACGTCTCGGTCTGCCAGGAGACAGCAGGATCAGGCTAAGTTATTCTACTTAGCTGATCATCTCATTCCACCTTCATCCCTGCCACAATCCTTTTTAGCCTACGGCTTATTGCCTCATCACCTAAAACGGATAACTTCATTTTATCTCATTTATTATTACTTTTACTATTATTATTATTATTAATATCATTACTAATAATGTTTAGGAGTAATTAAGCGAGTAAGATAAAACACACTGCCTTTTTCTCTATGTTTTAATTTTCTATTTTTAATTTTAATAATAAAATGAAAAATGTGCAAAAAAATGTAACAAAAAAAAAGGTATATATATATTGATATGAGCAATTTTAATTGTAATTTAAGTATCGATGTAGGTTTTTGTATTGAGAGGAGTTTGTGCTTCTCTATGTCTTTTTTTATATGTATTCTTTTTCTTTTTATATGTTATTTTTTTTTATAAATAGCAACATGTGAAATTAGCTAGCTAGCTGTGCTTTTTTTGATACTTCATTTTTATAAGACTGGCGTATACATATATAAAAAATGAATGGAATTTAACAGCTGTCTGTAATTGTTGCGTATAGAAAAAAATCGTTTGCTTTTGTGTAATGGAGAGAGAATATTTGTAGGTATGGTTGATTCAGAGTCGGAAAAATATTTACTATTCTTGAAATTTTTTATGTAAAAATTTCGAGTTTGTCAAGTAAAACAATTAAGGTAATGAGAAACTAGATTGCTTGTCGACTGAGTAGAAAAACTTGAGGTTGATCTTTTTAATTTTTGCGTGCTTTTTTTAAAAATATAAGTCAAAGTACAATGATATTTTAATTACTTTTAAGTAATTACAAGAATAAAAATTAAAAGCCTTTTTGAAAAATATTGTTTTTTGTATGTCGCAAGTCGATAAAAAATTAAAAAATTATTTTGTCCACAGATTTAAAAATCTTGTCTCGTTTATTAAAATTTTGTGGTTTTTTGTCGCCTTATATTGTATGTATCGATTGCATGTATCGCAAAAAATTTTACTTTTCAAAAACGAGTTGAAATTTCAACAGAGTAAAATTAATTATTTAAGATGAAAGCATTTCTTTAAATTTATTGAGCAATTCACTGCGATTATAATTAAGTAAATTTATCACATAAATAATCGTAGCATAATTTCTAAAAAGTAAAAGTTGAAAAATCCGATTTTTCAACTAGTATTACTTAATCGATAAAAAGTGGCTTTCGCATCGTTGCGCAGTTTTAAATAAAAGGTAAGACCCAAGTGAAACAAAATTTTGCATCGCGTCTCGCACGTACTCTTTCTATAAGCTTCAAAACGTGCGAGACATCGCGTACACGCGCAGAGTTGCATTTTATTACTCACTATAGAAAATACGTAATAGTGCTTTATGTTAGGCTTCAAGTAACAAACAAAAAAAAATAAGAAAAGTTTGAAAAAAATTTTGTACTGTATCATTGTAATATTAAAAAAAAAAAAAAAAAAAAAAAAAAAAAAAAAAAAAAAAAAAAAAAAAAAAAAAAAAAAAAAAAAAAAAAAAAAAAAGACAAAATATCAAGAGAAAAGTACATGATATACAAATAAATACGACGCTTCTGTGATGACTTCACTATATCTCATAAAGTTTACTTACATAATTCTATAATATATATACTAATAAGTTACCGAAAAACAAAAAGTTTAAAAAGTCGAAAACACAATGTGCCGCAGCTAGAAAAATTTCAAAACAAAATTAATATATAGCTTTTTTCAATGATATTCGCGTATGTAAAAATTATGCGATTGGTTTTGTAGACGAATTTTAAAATGCAAGTTAATTTTTCAAAAAATAATGAGCAAAAAAAAGCTCCATATTATTTACTCTTTTTTCTAAATGCTTTAAAAATAGATTAGAAGAAAGATGTAATTAATTACATACAAACCGCGAACAACAACCCTGGCGGTCTGTTTATCGAGAAAATAATAATATAATAACTTTTTCATACATGAATCAGTTTTTAAAAATTTTTACAATGTGTCAGCGTTGCGTCGCCTTAATTAAGCTTTTTTATTGTATCATAATTTATCGTATTATTTTAACATTTTTTTTCAAGAAATTGTGATTAAATTTAAATCTAGCAAAGTGTGAAAATAAAAAAAAAAGAAATACAAATGCATGTAATATCAATTGAATGTATTAATAAGTAAAGAAAAGAAAAAATAGTATCTACAAACTTACATGTGCGGCCTTGGCTTTTGGTCTATATAATGCGCTTGCATTTTTTTCTCTCTTATAAGACTTATAGTATTAGCAAATTTGTGATTCAAAGTTCGAAACTCGCGATAAGCTTCGCTAAGTACAATTTGGTGTTTTTCCTTTTTTTTTTATAGAAAAAAAATGTATGGAAAATTTATGGTGGGAGAAAAAAATATCTATTTTTGCATAATAATTGTTGTCATCTTTTTGCTAAAGCGCGTAGCATTTGCAAGTATGAATTGGTACAATTTATAACGTTGATAAAAGCTATAAAAAAAGTCTTGTGTATGTTACAATGATTGTCATTATCGCCTTACATTTATTATTATAACGCTTTTTATAAACACGTGTTTCCGCTTTAAGTAATACTAATAACAAAAAGACAAAAAAAAAATAAATAAAATGAATTAAATATAATAGGATGGAGATTATATACATTGTTTGTATGGTTTTTTGTGAAAAGACAAAAACAAAACAAATTAATAAACTATTATAGCAACAATTAAAAAGCTTTTAAATCGTGCTAAATGGAATAAATAAATAAATAAACAAAAACAAAACTGCTAATTATAGGAGTGGTAAGAAAGATTTAAATGCGAGAGACTAAAAATAAATAAACGTTCATATACACTTTGCGTTGTTTATTTGAAACAAACCTTTTACTTCTTTAAAAAAAAAAAAAATCAAATAATCCATCAACAATAAATTATTATACTTAATAAAACATTTTTTTATCAGAATAAATCTTAATACACATCCGGCTTCATTTTATACCTTATACATTTAAAATTTCCCGCCTTCCATTTCTATGTCATCATCCTTGACCTACTTATTAGGTCATTTCAACTTGAATTTGAATATGCGTCGTCCTCGTGTTTTGTGCGTAGTAGCTCATCATCTAAAAAATGAGAGATAGAGTCTTTATCACCGTATAATATATAGGATCACCGGAAGGTTTTTTAGCTTTATTTGGTGACTGATGAAGGAGTTTGACTCCAGGATTTGCTTTTGAAAATCGGAGCAGTTTTTTTTTTTTTTTTCTGTGAAAAGTTATAAAAGGAAGGGACATGGCTGCGATGCCGATTGGTGAGTATTTTGTCTGTACCGGGCCGCCGGGCGTCAAAACGCCGGTTTTTTTATTTTTTATATACTTTTATTAAATCTACGTGGATATGGGAATGTTACTGCGTTTACGTGGTTGTTTTAATATTTATTTTTGTGGTGGCTTCTTCTTTCTATGTTGATGTGGCTAATCTACTAGATACTTTCTTCTTTTAAAAGGTTATAGCTTCTACGTGAAGAGTAGAAATTTCTTTTTTTTCTTTTTGCTATTATTAGCTCTTTGGAATATGAATTTACGTTTATGCTTACAGATTCTTTATTCTGAATAAAACATTTTCGCGACTATGGATATAATTTTCTGTTTTTTTTTATATAGCTTCTTTGTTTTCTACAGGTTTGGCATTATTGCTCCTTGGAGCAACAGGAGTACAATGTTTTTTTTCATCCGAATCAGGTGTTGTGGATCTGACGCTTACTAATTTTGATAGTAAAGTTATGGATAGCGATCAGATTTGGATTGTTCAATTTTATTCGCCACGGTGTGGATACTGTCACAGTTTAAAACCTGAATATGAAAAAGTTGCCAAAGCTCTTAAGGTAATGCACCAATTTAAATTATTACAATTATGTGTTATTAAAGTTGGCAAGGGATGATTTATCAATTTTTAAGATATTATAATTAAAGTATCTTATAAAAGATTTGATTAAACACATTATTGTGCTAAAAATAATATTTTATTTTTGAATATAATTCAATTGCAGTTAGTTCTAAACTTCTAAATAGTCGAATAATTTAGTATAATTTAAATTGTAATTTAAATTATAAAAAAAACAATTATAGTGCAATCAATCATATAAGCAACAATTAATAGTTTTTTGTATTATCATAGGGTTTAGTCAAAGTTGGTGCCATAAATGGTCTGAAAGAAGAAACATTGACTATTCGTTTCCTTGTTGGTGGCGCCCCACATATTAAAATCTTTGGTGCAGACAAAAAAAAACCAGAGACGTACCGTGGTCCACGTACAGCAACTGATATTGTTGACGCAGCAATTTCTGCTGTTAAGAACCAAGCTATGAGTGCCCTCACTGGTAAGTAGCAATATCAGTAGTAGCAGTGGATCTAAAGATTCTAAAGATGCAGTTGAACTCACAATTTTGACAAATTAATCATTGATTCAGAGTTCTTCGCGACTTTCTACTAATACTAATGTTTTCCTTTACAGATGGGTATGGGCCAAAACTGCAAACCTTGAGGAGGCTTTGGAGATCCGTGGTTTTGGCTGCCCAGCTCTTGCTGCCATTAACATCAAGAATATAAAATATTCGTTGAAGGGCAGCGTCTCAAAAGATGGCATCAACGAATTTCTGCGTGATCTAATAAGTTACGGACGAGGAGGCACAGCACCACTCAAAGGTACAGAGTTGCCTCAAATTTATGATACTGAACCTTGAGACGGCAAGGACGTCGAACCGCTCCAAGAGGAAGACGTCGATCTTAGTGACGTCAAGCTTAACGATGATAAGGACGAAATTTAAGAAAAAATATCTATTTTTGCATAATAATTGTTGTTATTTTTTGTTAAAGCACGTATCATTTGCAAGTACGAATCGGTACAATTTATAACGTTGACAAAAGCTATATAATAAAGTCTTGTGTACGTTACAATGATTGTCATTATTGTCTTAAATTTATTGTTATAATGCTTTACATACACACGTGTTTCCACGCTAAGTATTACAAATAACAAAAAGACAAAAGTAAACATAATGAATTGAATACAATACAATGGAGATTATATACATTGTTCTTATGGTTTTTGTAAATAAATAAATAAATAAAAATAAAAACAAAACTGCGCTGATTATAAGAGTGGTAAGAGATTAAAAATAAATAAACATTCATATACACTTTGCATCGTTTATTTCAAACAAACCTTTTAATACTCCATCAACAATAAATCATTATACCTAATAAAACATTTTTTTATCAGAATAAATACTTATTCACACATCCGGGTGGATTCCATACTTATACATTTAAATCTCCCGCGTTTTATTTCGATGTTCGATCTCATTCTCGAATTCGAAAAGGTATATAGTGGGAGGCATAAAAATCAACGACAAGTGTTATTCTCAACTCGAATTATCGTGGACCAATAGGCTCGCTCCACGAACGGATTTGTTCAGATGCTTTGTCGTCTTGTCGTCGTGTTTTGTGGAGGCGGATCATATATATTACTAAAAGCCTAAAAAAGTAAGAGGAAACAGAGAGAGAGAGTGAGTCTCTATTATATAGAAGATCGCCGGAAGATCTTTTAGCTTTATTTGGTGACTAGTGAAAAGAAAGAGGAGTTTGACTCCAGAATTTACTTTTGAGAATCGGAGCAGTTGTTGTTTTTTTGTGGAAAGTTAAAAGGAAGGAACGAGATATGGCTGCTATGCCGATTGGTGAGTATTCCATCTGTACCGGGCTCCAAAACGCCGGTTTTTTTTATTTTTTATATACTTTTATTAAATGTACGTAGATTTGAGAATATTACGGTGTTTACGTAGTTATTTTAATATTTATTTTGAGGTTGCTTCTTTTTTCTATGTTGACGTGGCTAATCTACTAGATACTTACTTTTTTTAAAAGGTTATAGCTTCTACGTGATGAGTTGGAATTTCTTTTTCTTTTTTCTTTGCTATTATTAGCTTTTTGGAGTATGAATTTACTTTTATGCTTACAGATTCTTTGTTAAAATGCTCCAAATAAAACATTTTCGCGACTATAGATATCATTTTCTGTTTATTTTATGTAGCTTCTTTGTTTTCAACAGGTTTGGCATTATTGCTCCTTGGAGCAACAGGAGTACAATGTTTTTATTCATCCGGATCAGGTGTTGTGGATCTAACACCCACTAATTTTGATAGTAAAGTTATGGATAGCGATCACATTTGGGTTGTGGAATTTTATGCGCCTTGGTGTGGACACTGTCAGAGTTTGAAGCCTGAATATGAAAAAGCTGCCAAAGCTCTTAAGGTAATGCACCAATTTAAATTATTATTAGAAGTATTTGTTATTTAAGTTGACAGAGATGGTTTATGAATTTTTCAAATATTATAATTGGAGTATCTAATAAAAGATTTAATTGAACACATTTTTGTGCTAAAAATAACATTTTATGTTTGAATATAATATGATGGCAGTTAATTGTAAATCAGTATAATTTAAATTGTAATATAAATTTGAAATACAGTGCAATCAATCATATAATCAACAATTAAAAATATTTCTTATTATCATAGGGTTTGGTGAAAGTTGGTGCAGTGAATGCTGATGAGCATAAATCAATGAGTGCACGATTCCCCGTTCAAGGCTTCCCAACCATCAAAATCTTTGGTGCAGACAAAAAGAAACCAGAGAATTACCGTGGTCCACGTACAGCAGCTGGTATCATCGACGCAGCTATTGCTGCTGCTAAGGACAAGGCTATGACTGTCCTCACTGGCAAAAAGCCCAGTAGCGGTAGCAGTAGTAGCAGCGGTGGTTCTAAGGATTCCAAGGACGTAGTCGAACTCACAGATGACAATTTCGACAAACTAGTCCTTGATTCAGAGGACATGTGGCTCGTTGAGTTCTTCGCGCCCTGGTGCGGTCACTGTAAAAATTTAGCACCTCATTGGGCTAGCGCAGCCACTGAGCTCAAAGGCAAGGTCAAACTTGGAGCTCTTGATGCTACCGTACACACTGCTAAGGTATTTAAATCTTTTTAATTTGTTACATTTAAGCTTTTCCACTTAACAAAATTATCATTTTTTTACCGTTATAGGCAAGCCAATATGGAATCAAAGGATATCCGACAATCAAGTACTTTGCCCCAGGTAAAAAGAACTCGAATTCGGCTGAGGAATATGACGGTGGTCGTATGAGCAACGACATCGTATCCTGGGCTCTTGAAAAACTTTCTGAGAATGTGCCAGCTCCCGAGCTCACTCAGATTGTTAACCTGGATAGTCTAAAGACTGCTTGCGAGGACAAGCCTCTTTGCATTGTCTCAGTGCTACCCCATATTCTCGACTGTCAATCCGACTGCAGGAATAGCTACCTTAAAATTCTCACCACTCTTGGTGAAAAATACAAGAAGAAGATGTGGGGGTGAGTGTCTTGAACTGATTTTGAATGATTTTTTTATCTTTCTATTTATTCATAACATACTAAATATGCTTGTTTTTCTGTACAGATGGGTATGGGCTGAAGCTGGTGCTCAACCAAACATTGAGGAGGCTTTGGAGATCGGTGGTTTTGGCTACCCAGCTCTTGCTGCCGTCAACATCAAGAAGATGAAATATTCGTTGTTAAAGGGCAGCTTCTCAAAAGATGGCATCAACGAATTTCTGCGTGATCTAAGTTACGGACGAGGAGGCACAGCACCACTCAAAGGTACCGAGTTACCTAAAATTTATGATACTGAGCCTTGGGACGGCAAGGACGCAGAGCCGCCCCAAGAGGAAGACATCGATCTTAGCGACGTCAAGCTTGACGAGGATAAGGACGAACTTTAAGTCCTTACTGCTTATTTGCCACCATCACGAGACTGAATCCCTTATATCCTCGATTTTTTCATATGTATTTTTTGTTTGTTTTTTTTTTTATATGCTGTGTGCATGAACGATAACGTTAAAAGTTATTCCAAGGAAAGGAATTTTTACGAATTGCGTCTTAAAACGTTGTTGCTTTGAAATAGATTCTTAAAATAAAGTTGAATTTTTATGAATACCTGCATTTGCTTTTGATGCTCACAGTCATTTTTTAAATCTTTATTAAATTTTTTAAAGCTTTGCTTTAAGTAAAGCCGTGTGATACAATCATTAACGAAGAATTATTTCAAAGCATTAAAATAAAGCATTCAAATATTGTAGTGTTAATTTGGTTTTAAAAGTTTTTGACTTTTTTTAATATCTAAACTATTTTACATAGCTGATTATTGAAAAAGGCCTATCTTAGAGATTGAATTTTTTTTAGAGAAAGGAGTAAATCATTCCATGTACTTAAAATTATTTTGATGAATCATTTTAAGCTTGATAGACCTTATTGTATATTATTCGTAATTCGTAGGCAGTTTCTTTTCCTAAATGAAGTACATGATTTTTGTGCATGTAGGAGAAAATGAAATAAAAGCTGTTTAGTGTGATTTTTAGAAGTAACTTACTTTACACAAAGAAAAAAAATAAAATATAATTGTAAAGCGCACGATACAACATCGATAGCGATTACATTTCAATCCAAAATAAATGTCATCTTACATTTCTTCCAATGATAAAAAAAAGATCTGTTTTATAACGATTCTTGTAAAATTTTAATGGACATTCCATGATATCAAGAATCATTAAGATTTCAAATTGACTATTTTTATACTAATCATGGCAATTTATTAACAATTTTTTTACATCCAAGTAATGAAAAAATCATCAATATTTTTATTTTAAACTGCTACTCACTATTTAATAATATTAAGCAATACTAAATGAAATATCATTGTCATCAAATCATACTCTAACATTTTTATAGTCTTTTTTTGCTTTGAGTACAAGATAGTCTATGTTGTTGAACTACACTTTAAGAATCATAAATTAGTTCGGCACTGCCGTTTAAAATGTAATAAACAATTGTACATACAAAAATCAGTATCTCAATGAATTGTCGTTTTATATTTTTAATTCGGCGTCTTCCAACTAGCTCAAAGTGACGCATTTTGATTACTTTAAAAAAGCGAAAAATGTAGCATTTGATTTGAATAAGTTTACCAAATGTAATTCTAATTTGTCATTAAATATATAAGTTTAATCTAACATTTTTTTTTCTTTCAAATACTTTATCACTTAATTTTAAGAAAATAAAAGTTTTAAATATTCAAGTATTATTGGGTTATAAGAAAATTAAAAAAATATTTCTTATTTTCAATGCATAATTTTTATTAATTGAAATAAATCGGTCATTAATTTTTAAAATACTTATTCTAAAAACTTTTTTACATAATTTAAATAAAATACATAAGATTTTACAATTTACTAAATATCACTGTGGGATTTGGTAATGATGTAATGAATCGTGTAAACTGTTCTTCAGATTATGTGTGACATCCAATTTTCTTCTCAAAATATCTCTCAGTTCATCCAGCTGATAAAAAAAAAAAAAAAATTGTATGCTATTAGAATAAATATAAAAAGATATATTAAATTATAAATTTAAAGTAATTTACCGCTGGGCCTAGAACACTATTAGATTGCTGATTTTCATTTGTTGGATTAATAACTATTTCAGTACCAGGTGGAAAAAATTGAGGTTGATCAACTTGGTGATTGTGTTGAAACCGATTCACTAATCGTTCTAGAGTTGCTTGATGATGCTGATGTTTTTGATTAAGCCAGTCATTTAAACGATTAGCGTTACTTGAATGATGAATTAAGAAAGGAACGTTTGGCCCTGATCCTGGATTTGGCAATAATTGTTCATTTGGATTGACAGATAATGCAACAGCTGCGCCAGTTCCTTGAGGTTGTATTGGTTGTGCAATTATTTTTTGGAATTGAATTGGTTTAACATATGGTGCTAGCAATGGTGATGGATTATATTGAAATTGTGTTTGAGCTATGGTTTGATATTGAGGTTGATAAATTTGTGGTATAAACTGTTGTTGATTGTTTTCTTGAGGTTGATTTTGATTGGGATTGTAATTAGGGCTTATGTTCTGTAAAAAATTTATTTAAATTATGTATTTAATATTAAAAAAAAAAAAAAAAGAAAAAATATTAATTTTATTAGTAATCGTAAATAAAATTACCCCGTTGTTAACATTTCGTTCGTCAACTTGTGCAGGTTTTGGAGTTGTTGACTGAAAAAATTTTATTTAATAATAACTTGTGAATTAATAATTATATTTAATCTTACGACATAAAAAAAAAAATAATAACTTACTGTCGGTTCAGTAGGAAGATCAGTTTTTGGCTTTGTAGTAGTCGTACCTTTAGTAGTTGTTGACTGAAAATTTGTTTAATTGTATAACATGAATTAAAATTAAAATATTATAAATATTTAAGAAATTGGATAAAAAAGCTAAGCTTTTTAATATACCTCAACGATGACAGGAGGCTGAGTTGAAACCTTAAAAAAATATTAACAATAATATTTTTATTTAATATTATCAAGAAAATATATGTTTAATTATAGTAAAGTAACAAAAATACAAATTTACTCTATTTCCCTAAATTAATTGATTGGGAAAGTTTAAAACTGTTATTTTTAATCTTACAACATTAAAATAAAAATATTCTTTAACTTACTGGTGGTGAAGTGGGACTTTTAGTTGTTAGATCTACAGCAGTTATTTTATTAGTCAGCTCTTCTTCAATAGTTATTGGCTAAAAATATTGTTTGATTGTATAACATAAATTAATATTATTATTTTATAACTAAGTCCAAAATTGGATAAAAAAAAGCTCAGCTTACTGGTTATGAAGTAACCATATTATTTATACGATAAAAAAATGATATTAATTATTAACATTAAATTTAACTTACTATTCCAGTAACCCTATTTTCTTCAGCATATACGGACTCTCCAATAAACTAAAAATTTAATTTTAAATGTTATTTGCAATATAAGTATCTTTTTTTTAAAACTAATATTTTTTTTTTTAAATAATCATACTGCGTATATTTTTTCAATTTTATTATGATAATTGCTATTCAAAATGTCGCATTTACATGGATGCATTAATATTTAAAACAAAATGCAAGAAAATTATTCTATCTTAAATTTTTTAATATCATTAAATATTTTATAAAGTTTTAATAAAAATTACAAAAGATATTATATTTATAATTTATAATTAATTTTATACATACCGATAAACTTAACATTGCCAAAAGGCAAATGGAAGTAAATTTAAACTGCATTATTAATAATTTTTACTTTGTAATATTACCGAGAATAGCAGAAAGTAAGACTGATGAACTTTAATTTTTTGAACGAGTATTTATATAAAAAAAATTATTACTAGTTATAGAAATGAAAAAACATTTGAATCAATAAACCATGACAATTTTCAATGTCCTTTACACATATCGCAACATGACGATCCATTGAATTTTTTTTTTTTAATAGATAGTCTTCATCAGAGTATAAACTTCTCAAATATCAAAAGACAAATAAAAAAAATTTATATTGTCAAAACTACTGGATTTCTACGGTAATAACTATTAAGAAACATAAGAGAATGCATTTACTTGTTAAATTTATAATAATTTGTAAGCTTATTCATTTACTCGCAAATTTCGATTTAAAATATAAATTATTTATTATTCCTAGATATATTATACATTTTTTAATACTAATCACATATTAAATGAATTTTTCATATATTTCAATTTTCAAATTACAAAATATTTTTATTTTCAAAAATTAACAATAATTGTATAAACAACAAATAAAAAGCAAAATTAAAAAAATTAATGCAAAAATAAGGTCATATGTATTACATCATATTCTCATATCCGGACAAGAAAGACATTTTTAGAACAATTGATATATGGTTTATTTAAGATTAATCGGTATTTTTGATGGTTACAAATTGACAAGGGCGTTAACGTCTAATTGTTACAAAACGAGGACAGTTACAAAAATCAAGGCCAGCCTTGATCTCTTCTTCGCCTGTTGTCATAATTGATTGTCGAATCGATTGTCGTGATCTTGACGATTTTATTTAAATATTCCGTTATTCGATGCAAGGCCGGTTGCAGCAGGTGTTTTTATCGATTGAGAAAACTATAGCTCGGCTGGTATTACTCCGAAAAAATCAATCGATTGCGGTTCGGTGTTAGCTGAGAGTTTGTGGTGTAGGTTTATTATTTGGGGATGATTAAAGATGATTTAATTGGTTGATAGGTTGTAAGAGCTATTAAATATTTGATATTTTTAAAAATTTAAATGAGAAAGTAAATTAATAAGGTAATATAATTTTATTTATTTATTTATTTATTTATTTAAACATTGCTTTTGAAGAACAAACTTTTGAATAAATTTTAAATTTCAATTAACATTATTAATAACAAATATTTTTATTAAATTGACAAAATTTTTTTAAATAAATTTAAAACCAATGAAATTAAAACAAATTTTACATTGAAAGCTCTATGTATTCGTTAAAGTTTTCTTGATATCAGATAATTTTTTCTATGGCAAGTACTATTTGACCTTAGCTAGATCAACCTCCAAATTCTATTGTTGGCCGCTAATATCAACTTCTGCCTCGTACACCCGATTAACAAGGTCACTAACAATTTATTGATATTGTGTTGGATCACTTTAATAAAGAACAAAAAAATTTGTCTGTTATCTAATAAGACTTCAAATAACACGTGGTTTTAGAATTTCCATTCGTTTTACGTAAAACGAATATCTTAAATACCCAACTTTTAAATGTTGTTTTTAATATATTTTTTTTTTTTGTAATCAATTATCAATTAATTATTAATCGTTGGAAAAATACTGTTTAATAAAATTATTAATGAAATTATTTATATTTTAAATGTAATTTAAATTTATTAAAATAAATCAGCCATATATTTTAAATTCTACTTATTCTAGACAACAATTTTAAATTAATTTATTAATTTACTTAAATTTAATAAATTATTTACTTGTAAGATAGAATAAAGAGCCATATGAGAATTAGGTGTAATTACAAATAAAAAACAATAAATTATAATAGATTATTAGATTTTATTTGGTATGACAGGTGTAAATGCACATAACATATCAATAAAATAAAATATTTTATTTGTTTTTATCGGATTTTTTCAACATGATAGATCGTTGAGTTGAAGTAGCTTCCGAAGTGTTAGTTTTTGGATCTCCTGTAGTTGTTTACTGAAAATTTATTTTATTGTATCACGCGAATTAATATTATAATCTTATAAATATGTACGAAATTGAATAACAAACTCAGCTTTTTCAACATACCTTACCAAAAGGAGGTAGACTTGGAATCTTAAAAAAAACATTAACAATAATATTTATATTATAAACTAACAAAAATACAAATTTTAATCTATTTTTATTATTTTATTGATAATGAATGTTTCAAACTTTGTTATTTTTAATTTTACAACAATCGGAAAGAGAAATTATTCAACTTACTGAAACGGATTGTAGACCTCCCCTTGTAGTTATAGATTCACCACTTTCAATAGTTGCAGTTGCTTCATAATCTATAGTTGTACTCTAAAAAAAAATAATTCTATGATTGTGTACGTGTTATATGAGAAAAGTAACCATTTATATTATTCATAAACTACAAAATGACATTTATTGAAAAAACGTGTGTAGGTATTTGAAATAGCCTTTATTTACGGTAACAAAAGTAATAAAGTAACCACATTATTTTTACGATAAAAAAAGGGTATGATATTAATTATTGGCGTTAAATCTAACTTACTTCTTCATTATCTTCTTCAGCATATACGGACTCTCCAATAAACTAAAAATTTAATTTTAAATGATATTAGTTTTTTTTTTTTTTTTTTAATAAATTATACGTATATTTTTTTTTTTTTAAATTCTGATAAAATAATTATAATTTTAAATGTCGCATTTACATAGATGCATTAATATTTTATACAAAATGCAAGAAAATTATTCTACGTTAAATTTTTAAACATCGATAAATATTTCGTAAAGTTAAAAAAAAAATTTAAAGTATTTGTATAATTTATAATTCATATAATACATACCGATACATTTAACATTGCCAAAAGGCAAATGACAGTTAACTTCAACTGCATTATTAATGACTTTTACTTTTTAATATCGGAGGAAATAGCAAAAAGTAAGACTGATGAATTTTGGTTTTTTGAACAAGTATTTATATAAAATTAGTAGAGTGTCAGTGTCTACTCCTCTCGTATAATTTTGTTGAGGCGGTCACTATAGATAAGTTCGCGATTTCCCCTACCACCCACAAACATACGCAGGTAGTGTATACCAAATAAGCCCCTCCTCTCCACACATATAATTTCGTCTTAGCGGTCATTATAGATAAATAAACCTTCCCCTTTTTGCTACGCTTATCTGTCTTTACAAGTATGCAATCAAATAAATGTACAGCAGATTATTATTTTTGCCTATTTAGTAGTATTAATATAATTATAACTCTAAATAAAATTTGATAATCACAATTTTAAAAATTATGTTAAATTTTTTTTTTTTTAAATTAAAGTAATATTATTATTTAAATATTATAATAAAAGATAAATTAAAGAAATAAAGGGTGTTAGGGTTCTTATAAATTATAAACAATTATTTTAATTTTTTATATATATATTATAATCTTTTATAAATGTTGTTTAGGAACTAATTATTAATCGTGCAAAAATACTTTACAATAAAATTATAAATAAAATTTATTATATATTAAACATAATTTTAATTTATAAAAATAAATCAGTCATAAATTTTCTAAATAATACTTATTCTAGTTAACAATTTTAAAACAGTTTGAATTAATTACATTAAAAATTTTCAGATATTATATTTATTGTGTAATCTGTTGTTTAGATTTTGAATTGCAATCGATTTCCTTCTGAGAGCATTACTTATTTTGTTCAGCTAATGAAAAAAAAAAAAAAAAAAATATTAATTAAAACATAAAAAAATATTTATATAAAATTAATAAATTTTAAATGATTTACCGTATAATCTATGAGACCACCACCACCAGATTGCTGGTATCCATATCCTGGTTGATTAAAAAGCTGTTGATCCACAACTTCCAATTCTTCTTCTTGTTGATAAGCATTTGGATGCAATGAATTATTTTTCCAATTGCTTAATAATGGCGACGTAGGTAATAATTTATTTTGCTGGATGTATACAGTACCCCCTGGATAATATTGACCAGGATTGGTCTGCTGATAATATTGTGATTGATAAAATTGTGGATTGTTTGGATACGGATGAACTATTTGATTTGAAAATGCTTGAGTTTGTTGATATTTTTCTCCAACTAGATTATTTAATGAATTAGGATTGGGCGATTGATAAATTTGGGTGTTTATAAAGTAAGGATTATTTGGTGGAACTCCTAATCCTTGATTTGGTACATATTGTTGATTTGAATTTATGGGTAGGATACCAGGTCCAGCAGGTGGAATGTTTGGATTGATACCTGGATATTGTGGTGAATTGATTGGTGGAGGGTAGGGTTGATTGATTTGAGGTGGTATCGGTTTTGCTATTATATTTTGGTATTGAATTGGTTTGACATTCGGTGTTAGCCATGTTGATGGATTATATTGAAATTGAGTTCGATCTATAAGTTGATATTGAGGTTGATAAATTTGTTGTTGATTGGGTAATAATTGATTTGGATATTGTGGCGGATAATTGAATTGATTTGGTAGGGGAGGATATTGTGGCGGATAATCAAATTGATTCGGTAGGGGAGGGTATTGTGGTGGATAATTAAATTGATTTGGCAGGGGAGGATATTGTGGCGGATAATTTAATTGATTTGGTAGGGGAGGTGGTGGATAATTAAATTGATTTGGCAGGGGAGGATATTGTGGCGGATAATTTAATTGATTTGGTAGGGGAGGGTATTGTGGTGGATAATTAAATTGATTCGGTAGGGGTGGATATTGTGGTGGATAATTAAATTGATTATTTGGAATTGGATATTGTTCAAATCCTTGTTGGTACCCTCCTTGTTGATATCCTTCTTGTTGGAATCCTCCTTGTTGATATCCTCCTTGAGGGTACCATCCTTGCGGGTACCCTCCTTGTGGATATCCTCCTAATTGATATCCACCTTGTTGATATCCTCCCTGTTGGAATCCCCCTTGTTTAAATTGTTGAAATCCTAGTAGAGAAGCTCCTTGACTATTTAAATTGTTATTTTCAGCTATATATTGATTATCATATCCTTGATATTCAGGTGGAGGAGGAAGAGGAGAAGGAGGATATTGTAAGCCTTGACTTTGACTTTGATAGTAGTCTTGCGTTTGACCTTGATAGTAGTCTTGTATTTGACCTTGATTACTATTGGGACTAATTATCTGTAAAACAAAAATTATTTTTTAGCTATAAATTTTTTACGAAAAATAAGAGAAACAAAGAAATATATATCATTATTAATTTTTTAAACTTACCCCATTATCAACTATTCGCTCCTTAATTTGTGTAGCTTTTGGAGTAGCTGATGGGGTAGTTGGATTACTGGGTGTTGTAGATTCTATAGTTTCATTAGTACTTGACGTATCGATCGTAGTTGGTACAGCTTCTGTAGTCGTAGTCTGAAGAAAATTTTTATGAAGTCGTAAATGTATAAATAAAAAATTTAATGATTATGTACTTTTACGATTCAAGTGTTAAATAAATTATTGTCGTTGAATTTTACTTACCGTTTTATCAAAAGTATTAACATTATTAACTGTTTCTCCATTTACTAAGTTTCCAATAAACTATAAAAGTAGATTTTAAATATTATTTGCAATACAGGTACAGTTTTTTAAATACAATTTAAAAATGAAGCGATTAAATATACGTATTTAAATAATTTTTTAATCCAAATACATTTGTACATACCGATATGTGTAATATTGCCAAAAGGCAAACGCCAATAAACTTAAATTTTATCATTAATAACTTTTACGTCATCAAAAACTAAAAGTCGTAAAAAGTAAGACTAATTAATTTTGGCTTTGCAACGAGTATTTATGTTCTAATAACACGTTACTAGATGTAGAAATCGTAAAACATTTGAGTCAATAAGTCATAATAATTTTTAATGTTCTGTACCTACACATATCAATCGATGAAAAATTTTGACGATGTTATGCTATCGTTTTGAAAAAAATTATTTCGTTGTAAAATTATCATTTTATAAATAAAGATTTTTCTACTATAATATAAAATTTAATCGGTTTGGAATTTAACATATAAATAGAATCATTACATATAGAAGGCGATAAAAAAGAAATGATTTTTTTTTTAGATTTGTAGATAAAAATATTTTTAAGGATTTCTATACTGTATAATAATTTTAATTTTATTTATTTAACGACATATTGAAATTAAATTAATTTACAAAAATATCTTTATTTTTAATATATCAAAAGTTAATAATTAAAATTTGAACAGATATTCCAATTTTCAATCAAATCAACTTTATTTTCACAGATTTACAATTGTATAAACGACAAATAAAAAATAAGTAAAAAAATCATTAAATAATCGACGACATAATAAAAATAAGGTCATTTATGTTAGTTCACCTGTATAAGAAAAAAAAAGAACTTGTTATCTATTAGAGTTTAAATAACACGTGGATCGATGATTTCCGGTTACATTGCATGAAATGAATTCATCATTGTTTAATCTTTTACGAAATTTTTTCAAGTGTTTGTGGAAAAAAAAAAACGAGAAACATCTATTTTATTCTATAGAAATAATTTTAATTTATTGACATCAATCAGTTATTAAATTTATCAAATACATATTTTAAATAACAATTTTTAAGTAATAATTAAAATAAAATAATTAACATTTTAAATATTTAGAAATTATAACAATCAAATTTAATACTGATGGAGTGTATTACGTAATCGGTATCTTAAATTATGTAAAGCATTCGATTTCCTCCTCAAAATATCTCTTACGTCGTTCAGCTGTAAAAAAATTTTCATGCTATTAGACAAAACTTAAATAAAAAATATATTTTTTAAATAATAATTTAAAAATATATATTTACCGTTTCATCTAAAACATTATTCGATTGTTGATATCCATCACCTCCTGGTAGCGTAATAACAATCTGTTTTGGTGGTTGTGTATTAATCACTTGTTGATTTAATTGCTGTTGATCCGAAAATTGTTGTTGATACAGATTTCGATGATGGAATAGATTGTTTTTCAAATTTCCCAGTAAATTTGACAAGGATGATAATTTATTTGGCTGATCATATCCTTGGTCAGGATTAACAACAATATTATTTTCCGAATAATATGGATATGGATGAACCAACTTGTTTAATAATTCTTTGGTTTGTTGATATTTTTGAGCATCATCCAACTGATAAACTTGGGCGTTGATCAAGTAAGGATTATTTAATGAATTATCTAATGTTGGATTTGAAATTGGAACTAATTGTTGATTTGGATCATAAGATAATGCACCAGTTGCAGCAGTTCCATGAACTTGTGGTGGAATATTTGGATTGACACCTGGATATTGAGATGGATCAACTGGTGGATAAGCTGGATTAATTGGAGATGGTATTGGTCGTGAAATTATCGTTTGGTATTGAATTGGCTTTTTATATGGTGCTAGCAAAGGAGATGGATTATATTGAAATTGAGCTTTAGCTATGGTTTGATATTGTGGTGGAAAAGGTTGTTGTTGTTGTTGTTGTTGTTGTTGTTGATTGGGTACCACTTGGTTTGGATATTGTGGCGGAAAAGGTTGTTGTTGTTGTTGTTGTTGTTGTTGTTGTTGATTGGGTACCACTTGGTTTGGATATTGTGGTGGAAAAGGTTGTTGTTGTTGTTGTTGTTGTTGTTGATTGGGTACCACTTGGTTTGGATATTGTGGTGGAAAAGGTTGTTGTTGTTGTTGTTGTTGTTGTTGTTGTTGATTGGGTACCAATTGATTTGGATATTGTGGTGGATAATTATTAGGAAATTGATTAGGTGGAGGTGGGTATTGTTGAGCTCCTTGTTGGTAGCCTCCTTGACCGTTAAAATTGTTGTTTCCAATCGGATATTGTTGCTGATTGTTTCCTGGATATCCGGGTGGATATATTTGACCTTGCGGTTGACCTTGAACGGAATTGGGACTTACTACCTGCAGAAAAAATGATTAAAATATTAAGTAATGAAAGTTATTTTCATTAAGTAATGAAAATTATTAATATTATTATAACGTTATTTATTTTACCTGATTTACAGTAGAAACTGAATTTTTAGGTGGTTCAGTCTCTGTTTCAGTTGCTTTGTCAATGTCACCTTCACTTTTAGCAATAGTACTCGTGGACTACAAAATTTTTATAATCATTAACAAAAAAAAATAAATAAATAAATTTATAGTAAAAACTTTGATTTAAAAAAATTTGTATTTGCAAAACATGATAGTATTAACTTAATTCAAAATATATTTTTGTACGTACCAATATACAAAATAATATTAAAAAACAAAAATCCATTGTGTTTAAGTTCATTATTAACAATTTTTACTTCGTGGTACCAGTAGGAATGAAAAAGTGAGACTAATTGATTCTGGTTTTAAAATAAAGTATTTATATACAATTTTTTTACTAGTCTTAGAAATCAAAAAACCAATAAATTACAACATTATTCTCTGAAGGTTTTCTATTGTAATGTTTAACCTTTATCGAATATGTAGAAATAAATGAATCTTATGTATGCACTAAAATGATAAACCCCAATGCTGTCTAAATATTCAATGACCTATTTCAATTAAAAGAAGTACATTTGATAACTTTTTCATAATGTTTCGCCATGATTATTGTTTAAACAATTCAATAATTATTTGAGAACTATTGAAAAATAATATTAAAATTATATTTCTTTTATATAATTATTTTTTTTCATACTGATTCTTTGATAAATGAAATTTGTACACCTTTTTATTTAAAAATCATAATGACTTTATTTTCAACAATTTACATTATTAAGAACAATAAATAAAATGTAATATTATAAAAATCATTGAATACATGACATTATTACAAATATAAAGTCATCCATTAATATTTATTTATAGATCAATTTTTTAAAAGAAAAAAAAAACTTATTCAAGCTTTAGTTTGGTTATCATTATTAGCTTTATTTGGTAAATTAAGAAGTGCGTTAACACCAAACTGTGGTATAACGAGGATAAATCCAAGGCCAGTTTTAGCAGCATCAAGGCCAGCCTTGATTGTCTCCTTGCTCGCTGAGACAATCGAATGATAAGTATTACCGATCGATTGACTTTGCTGTTTAATCGTAATTTTGGCAATTTCGTTTAAATATTCGATTATCTGGCCTAAGGTCGGCTGCTGGTAAGTTGTTGTTGGGGTTGATTGAGTTGGTTGTTGCTCGGGATATTCGACCGATTGGCTTGGTATGTGTTGAGAGTGTGCGGGTAGATTTGTTGCTTGAGGTGATTCGATAGGTATGATTGGGAGGATTATGGATCCGGTTGATGTTGCTCCTGCTGGAAGATTCGATATTTGGGGCGGGTATTCAGATTCTGGTACTTGATTAGCTGGGAGGTTTGTTGCGTGTGGTGGCTGAAATTAAAAATTTTATTTTTGTAGAAATTTAATTGCATGATAATTATTCAAATGATATTTATTGAAATTTTTTTTTGCATGATATTTATTCAAATTTTTTATTGCTACCTTGGATATTACTTCTGATGGTCCTTGTGCAAATACAACATCATCTTCATTAGTACTTGTTTGACCCAAAGGCTAAAAATATTATTTCTTATTATTATTATTAATATTATAAATAAAAATAAATTCTAGTATAATTTAATTTTACCTTAGGTTTAGTTATTTCGATTGTTACTCCATTTTCATTTGACGATTGAACATCTGCAGCCTAAATATATAACAATTTTACAATATAGTTTTTATTTCAAAAGCACTTCGTTGTAATATAAAAAAAAATAATGAAGATATTTTACCTTTATATGAATAGACTGTCCACTAATAATATCTCTTGGAAATGTTACTGGTTGACCCTATTAAAAAATATAGTGTTCTCAACAAATGTTATTTGTTATAATTTTTTTAAAATTTTATTATTAATTAACATACCAAAACATCAGACGCAGTTAAAAAAAGAATAAAACTTAAAGCGAACATTTTATGAAAAATTTTATTGATCTTAGTTGAATCGTCAAATAAAACTGACCATTTCAAGATATTGTTGTGAAGCTTTATATATACTTTCTGGTGATAGTCTATTAATTTTCAATTAACAATATTATTTTTATTAGTTTTCTTTTAATTAAAGTTTACATTAAAAGATTGAGTCATTAAAAAAATTTTGACCTGCTTTATAAAAAGAAAAATATTTTTGGCACTTAATCTCTTATAAATGTTGACTAATGTGTCTAAATAACGTTTATTCATTAATGATGAATTAAACTAATGTTATTGTTAAGAAAAACAGGTACAAAAGAAAATGAAAATACGTAAACTCATAATATCTTTGAGCAACTAATTTTATTAAATTTTATAAAACATTTTTTGACATAGCAAGTGTCATTATAATTTTTATTCGAGAGCTTTTTGCAAGTTCAAAAATAGGTTTTTCCTAGATAAAAAAGATATCTCTTAATTGTTTATCATTTTTTATTATTTATAATAAAAAATTATGTGATATGTAATAACATCTGCAATGAAATTTTTGTTACTTTTTTTGTAACTGTTTAGTTTTTTTTCAAATTAAATTTATAGGTTCTTTGTATCTTTTCGATATTATTCATGCGGTATGTACAGTAAGACATAATGACATTACGATAATGTGGGACAATATCGTTTACGCACTGCTCCCAAATTTTTTCTTTTTTATCTCTCCAGTATCAATTGTCGCAGCTTAAACAATCATTAACTACGTCGTTTCTTTTTCGACTACATGTAGTATAATATCATTAATTTAACCCAATAAAAATATTTTAAAACAAACTAAAACTATAAAATAAATTTAAAAAATTATAATAATTTTGTTAATAGAGGATATTTTTATTTAGTTAATAATTTTTTTTAGTTATACATAAAATTTTACAAATTTAAACTATATGTATATCGACAGCCTCTGAATATTTATTCAAGCATTTTTGGTATCAGACATTTTCTCCACGGCAGGCGCTATTTGACCTCCACTACCAGTCTCCGGATATAATTTTTGTTCTTTAGTAACGATTTTAGCCTCAACCACCTGATTGGTTTGATCGCCAACAGTTTGTTGTGCCTGCTGGATTACCTTAAAAAAAAAATTTCTGTGTTATCTAATAAAATTCAAATAACACATGGACCGATAATGTCAACTGGAAATACGTAAAAAATAAAAAAACTTGCTTATCTTAGCGTTCTTAAATATATTGCATAGCATTTTTAAACACTGTCATTAAAAAGTTTTGAAATTTTAACGAAACTAAGTAAAAAATACATTTTTTGTCATCGAAAAAAATTTAAAGAACACGTGGACCGATAATTTTCCCTTGAAATTCGTAAAAAAAATAAATTGTTTATCTTAGCCTTATTTAATAAATTGCATAGCATTTTTAAACATTGTTATTAAAAATTTTTGATATTATAAGGAAACTTATTTAAAAAAATTTTTCTTGCCATCTAATAGAATTCAAATAACACGTGGACCGATAATTTCCACTGGAAATTTGTAAAAAAAATTGCTTATCTTAGCCTCGTTTAATATCTTGCATATTATTTTTTAAAGCTGTTATTAAAAATTTTTAAAATTTTAACAAAGCTAAATATCATTGACTTATACAAGAAAAAAACTTACTATTCCAGAATCATCATTTGATGTGCTGTAGAAAGTTAATTTCGGAGCTGGGTCAACAGCCTAATAAAAGTAAAAAGTAAAATTGAAAGTATTAGCTAATCATATTATTTATTTTTTATTAAATAGTAAAATTTATCTGACCATGACTAAAACACAAGTTGAAATTAATAAAAAAATTATTTTAACAATCATTTTTAATTTATTTATAATTTATGTTGTAAGAAAACCAAAGTTTAAATTTAAACTACTTAAATAAAAAAATTTTTTATCTGTATTTATGCCAAAATTTTTAAAGAAATAATTATTTTTATTATCTTGCAAATAATGCAGATATAAAAATTTCACGTTTATTACCTTTATGATTTTTTTTTCTTGATTTCTATGTTGAGACATGCGATTAGATTGATAAACAAACGAAATGATAATATAAACAGCACGCGTGTTCTCGTGTAATCGTACATTAAATTTTCGACATAGTAAAACAGAAAACAAGGTCGTTTGTTACCCGCAACGACACAAAAGTAATCCAATTTGTAATAAAAATGATGCAATTTTTGAGGGTCTCGATATTCAAAAAATTAAAACAAAATTATGTAATTTTTTAAATAAACGCGTTTATTAAAATTGAAATGCTTAAAATACATTAAATACACAATTAAAAAAAAAATTAAATAATATTATAAGGCTTTTGTAATCCAATAAGTGGGTTGGCAGGAACAGGTACAACAGGCTTTTGAATATTACTGTTCGAATTGCTCGAAAGTTTTTCCTGCTGATTCATTGCAACTCCAGCTATTCCTACTTGATTGGCAGCATCACCGACTATTTGTTGAGCTTGTTGAATTAACTGTTAAATAATATTTTTTTATAAATAAATAAATAAAAAATTAAATTTTTAAACATTTATGCAAGTTATATGTAATTTACATACTTTTCCAATCTGTCCGTTAGACTAGCTGGTAAAAGAAAGGGATGGTGCTGAATTTGCAGCCTAAGAAAAAAATATTTGTTATTATACTAATTTATTTTTGAAAATCTTAAATTCATTTTATATTTTTAATCAAGAAGTGAACTTACGAAAGCTACAGTTAAGACACATGCCAAAAGGATAATTATCTTAGCAGCCATTATAATAATTAAAATTTTTTTTTTCAAAATAATTATTTGTGAGTAAAATTAGAACTTTTAAAACTAAACTTACTAATGGCAAAGATTTCGAGCATTTATATATAAAAAATTAACGGAATTGAGAAAAAATTATTTATTTGAGTTTGATAATCTTTTTATGATTTCTAGAAGAGATTTAACTTTACTTTCTTCTACCATCTCTTTATTATATTCGATAAAAAAAAATTTATTTTAGACATAATTTAGTTACGACATCGTGTCTTTTTATTTTATGACTTCATTAGCGTTTCCCCATATACCATTTATTTCGTACGTAATATCAAATATCATCATAAAATATAGAGTAATTTTGTAATACTAAATAGTAATTTCAATCGTATTAAAGTTGATCACACACTTTTTATCGATCTATCAATTAAGAAATATAAAGTGTTTAATGATTCAATTAATATGAAAACAAGAAATAAAAAAAATTCTTAATCCAATCCCATAATTTAAATAAAAAAATAGTTAACATATTTGATCCAAATCATTTTATTAAATTTCAATGTACATTTAGTCATCAATCAAAGACAGTATATAAAAACACAATTTTTTTTATTTCAATACAAAAATCATTTTTTCAATCCCTTAAAAAACCAATATTAACATTATATTATTATTCTTAGCAAATAAACATTATTCATCATCTTCTTTAAGAATGCATTTGTATCGGCGCTTAGCCGAATTATTTGCAATAATAGCAGCTGCAGTCGTTGAGTCTGGTACATTAAAAGTCGTAGTTTTAGCTGCAGCTTCGTTAACTTTGCTGGAGCTTGCAGCCATGACTGAAGCTTTGCCAGAGTCTGAAGCTTTGCTGGAGCTTGCAGTCATTTCTGGTGCTTTAGCAGAGTCTGAAGCTTTGCTGGAACTTGCAACCATTTCTGATGGTTTGTTGGAGCTTGCAGCCATTTCTGGCGTTTTAGCAGAATTTGCAGCCATTTCCGAAGCTTTGGTAGGACCTGCAGTCATTTCTGAAGCTTTGTCAGAGCTTGCAGCTAATTTTGATGTTTCAGTAGAATTAGCTTCTAATTTAGGAGCATGTGTAGTTTTAGAAATAATTTTTATATCTTTAGTTGTACTAGCGTCAGTAGAGCTTGAAACGACAGGTTCTGAGCTTTTGATGGGTTTAGGAGTTACGGTAGATGTGACAATGATGTTTTGGGCCTCTTTTTTATCGACTTTACTGAGGCTGCTGTTGGCTTGTTTTTGTTGGTTGTTTAAAGTGACCTGAGCCGAGCCAACTTGGTTTGTTAAATCGCCAACGGTTTGCTGGGCTGGTTGAGTGGTCTAAAAGAAAAAGAAACGAAAATTTTTCATTTTAAATTGTTGTAATATTCTTAATTTGTTTTTGTATTAAATGTTTTAGATGCTGAAAGTGTATTTTAATGCTACTCACGTTTTTACTATCCTTTGATTGAGTGTAAAAACTGAGACTTGGAGTAGAGGCAGCCTACAATTATAATTTTTTAAATTAAAATTCATAATTTTTATATTTTAAGTATAATAAATTTTTGTACTCAAAATTTAATTTTTTATAAAATAATTTACCATAACTGCGACGCAGCTGCAAAGCAGGAGAACAACAACTTTGGTCGTCATTATACTTAATTGAGGAACAATAATTCTTGAAAGTTAACGAACAAAGATTCAATTCGTACTTAATCTAAAAAGCATTCGGTCAGTTTCTTTTATACTAAAAAAAATTATCAAAGTACAGGAAAAAAATCTCATTTCGCATATATATTTAACAAGTAAATCTTTTTTATGACTCTGCATAGTTAGTAATACATTGTGTCAACTTATATTTCGTTGTACAATAGAGCATATGCTCTCAGGTCATTGTACGCAATCTTGCTAAAAAGAGCATTTACCTTTCACTCTTAATTTTTTTTTTCATCTCTAATTTTAAGTAATTTTTTTTTAAATATAATTTCAGAGTTAATTTATGTGATTTAAAAAAAAATTTAAAACAACTATTTATTTTATACAATATTACAATTTTTCAACTATAAATTAAGTGTTATATAATTTTTATGGTAATAATATGCAATTTATTATTTTATTTTACTATTTTTTTTTGTGGTGTCACTTAACTACGGTTACAGCTAATCCAACTTGATTGACAACGTCTTAAACTTGATGAATAGACTATTAGAAAAGAAAAAAAATCAATAAATTTATTGTATGATTTCCCACATGGTTAAAAGCTTATCTTAACACTTGATATAATTTAATTGCTTGAGTAAAACTAAAGTCTATTTATTTACTGGACGTTGATTTCGATTGGCTTTTAAAACCAGTTATATAACATTTATTTCTTTTTTTTTCTAATAAAAGTAACTTTGTTTTTACTTTTTATCTATTCTGTTAAAGAGAACTAATTATTTTAACGTTTAATTCCGGTACTCACACTGTCTAGGAAGAAATATAGAATCGTTTTCTTTTAACTGTTAGGTTTAAACATAAAAAAGTTGTAAATTTAAAGTGTTTGTATCTTAATCATAGAGTAGTAGTAGTAGAGAAGGAGGAGAGTAATTTTCACGATCATGGCGATAGATATAATTTATTCTAACATTCTAGTTAAATTAAAAAAAATCTACGAGTTTAATTTAATGGAATTTTATGACTTATCTACGACAAATAATGCAAATTTCAATAAAACAGTATGAGTGTAATAGATAATTATTTACATTTTAATAACATCTATTCTTTTTTTTGTAATAATTATTATGATCATTTATTAATTTATTATTTTTTCTAAACTAAAATTGATGTTAGAGAAGTAAAATTCTAATAAAATCGTTATGGTCATTTACGTATCTAATGTGCTTAAAAATATAATTATCTTAATTTTTATAATTGCTGATCAATATGAGAAATGAGGTGTAAAAAATTTTTTCTTAATGTATATTATATAGAACGTGATTTACTTAATTGATTTGTATAAAATTATCAAAGAATATATTAAAAATGACCTATGAAAAAAATATTTAAACTGTGATAACGATAGTTTTCATTAAACACTAATCACCAGAAATTAAAATTTAATTATAAAAAATCATTAATAACATCATCAAAAACAATAAAATATATTAAAAAATAAAATACCAAATAACATCAAATAAAGCAAAAATTAAAAAAAAAATAATGAGTTTACAACAATTATCTAATGGCGGGAAAGTTATGAAATTGATCGTTTGATCGAACGATACAAAAAAGGTAAGGTTGGGCCTGGGCCTATCAATTAGCTGCGCCTACTGCTATAAAATGCAAACATGACGTTTGTTTGTAAATAAAAAATTCGATTCAAGGATTTTACTTGCAGATGCATAAGGTCAGCATAAATAAAAACTGACCTGGACATCATCAGGATGGCCACTAAAATACTATCCGACATCCGCAATGATCTCAAACTTTTAATTAGCGCAATAACTGGTTTCGAGGTAAGTCTGTTTTTCTAACCTCATGCTACCTTAATCATTTTTCTAAACTTTTATTAATCAATTTAAATGTCATTTTTTAGGAAGGTGAAGAAGGTTTTCAAATATGTGAACGTTTTGGTTTATCTCAATTCAAACATCATCGTTACCTCTCTGTTAATGGCCATGCAGTGCGAAAGGAAATCAATGACCTGTGTCAGAAGTTCCTGATACAGGGCAAATATGAGGTTGCTAAAGAATTTAGGGAACTGGTGGATACGTTTCTTGGTAGCTTTGATTTTGAACGACATCCTCAGTATGATTTGCAATGGGCTTTGTTGTCGTTGCTACTTAATCTTGCGAATGAGACAAGTAGATCGGAGACTAGTTTAACTGGAAGTCAGAATAGTGCACGTAATGCGAGTTTGGTCACAGCAGAAGAGGATAAGTCTGAGGAGATTGATTGGGCACAGTATTTGAAGGAGGGCGAGAAGGAGTTTTTTTGTGATTATCGTAGTGATAGTGATAGTGTAAGTTTATAAGGTTTTATTTTAAGATCGGTTGTGATAAAAGAGTTTTAGGATGTTTATTGTGTGATTTATTTTTAGGACTGGTCAGAGGATGAAAATGATGGGCAGGTGGATTCATCATTGCAAAAACAGCAGGGACCAGCTAGTGCTAATAAAGATGTGCCTATTCAAAGCTCTGTCATTATTGAAACACCATCGGAGGAAGTTTTCAGAGAGCTACCACAGGATCTTGTATCCAAAAATTGGTTGATGACTAATATTCAAAATACTTGGTGGAATGAGTTGGACTGGCACCAGTACAAAGTTGACAGTCAATTTGATTCTGCCCATCTTTTTGAGTTTTGGAGGAAGAATACTGTAAAAAGTCATAAGATAATTGGTACTCTTAGCGAGTATCAGGCACTAAGAGAATTATTATGGATGTTTCATACTCAATCAGCAATGGCTGTTTTTCAAGAGGAAAATGGAAAGGAATTGTCTATTAGAGATGTTTCCATACCAAGTTTAACAACGGTAAAGTTTTTTAAAATAAAATAACAGTTTATTGATTAATATATAAATTAACAAATATTATTTTTGTTTAGGTGGCCTTTAAAAGTATTTTATTATCGTATTGTGAATATATAATTATGGTGCGAGAAATCGAAAATTTTCTCAAAAAATTATTTAAATCAAGAGATTTTTCTAGACAAAATCAAAAACCACCTTTAACTTATGAAGTATATGCTGTAACTGTACAAAAAGAACTTTTGAGTATTAAATCAGAATTTGTTGAATTTGAGAAAGAAATTATGAAACAAAGTAATTTTTATTTTTTTATAATTAACAAAACTTAATTACTGTATATTGTAATATAAATTTAAAATTTTTTCTAGATAATCCAAATACATTTCTTTCCACATCAAAGACCTTGAAAAAGTTAACTGATAAAATAAAAATAATTTTTGAAGTTCATAAATCTGCTGTTGAAGATTGGGAAAAATCATCCAATTGGCAGTGTGCCTCCAAATTGCTGTCTAGGTTGTATTTCAAAATGCAAAACTCCAGCAATATAGAAACAATAAACTATTGTGCCAGTTTATATTTAGCTACACTTTCTGTATATCTTAATATTGTTGATGTTTGGTTGAGTGAAGGTCGATTAGAGGATTGGAGAGAAGAATTTATTATTGTTAGATGCTCTGAGTAAGTTATAAAATTTTTTTTATTCAACTGTTAAAAAGTCAATATTGATTGATTTCTAAAACTATATTGTTAGATCTGTAGAAAGCAGTTCCAGAGAAGACAGCAGACCTTTAGAAGGATTTGTCTGTCGAGAACTTGATCCATTATGCAAAAAAGACCCAGTGATGAAGATTTTACAGCACAAAGTGTATCAAATGGGTCGCAGTGTAGAACTTCTCGTTACGCTAGATCGTATCTCAGATTTGTGGGATATGATGGATCGCGAAAAAGGTGATTAATTTACTTCTAATTTTAGTCAATTCTATTCCTAAAATATCAATCTAATTCTTAAATGACAAACATTTCAGTTTCCAAAAAAACGCTGAATGAAGAATGCCTAAAAGAAATCATATCTGCAGCTTCAAAGTACGACCCATCAAGTTTCGCCGATACAACGGACGCAGGAAACTCTTTGCAGATAATCGAGATCCCAATGCCGTCTAAGCCACACGATCTCGACTTGCAACACAATATTATTCAGCAGGTCGCAGCTACGAATAATCCTTTTCTTGCTAAAGCACTCGAGAGTTTTGTACAACCGGAAAGTATCGATGCCGTTGATATCGGTGCTGCAGCTCAGTATGATTCTCTGGAATTGCTAAGACGGACGGATACGGTATTGCCTTGGCGTAGAATCTTCGAGCTTGCAATAATGCGTGTACTCGATTTAAAATTCAGTGGTGCTAGCAAACTCGTAAAGGATATTCTCATTGGGGAGTACAAGCTTGAAGCACAACTGAAGCTTATGCGTTCGATATATATGATGGAGACCAGTCACGTTATGAACAAGTTCTGCAAGCTTATTTTCACGGAAGTAAGAAAAACCACCCGTAACTTTATTTTCGCACGTCTAACTATTTTAAATATTTTCTTAGATCGAATCCAATGGTATGTGGAACAATGCGTATTTTGTCACGTGTCTCTTGGAAGAAGTACTATCCCAAGAGTGGCCTGAATCAAGCTCACGCTGGTCAATAACCGTGGGCAATATCAGAACGACGAAGGTTCTTGAAGCTGTAAATAGTATAAAACTGCATTACGCAGCTGGATGGCCGATAAATATGCTTTTAAATGAAGAAGCCCTTGATAAGTACAATAAAATATTTAGATTTGAATTGAAGTTGAAATGGGCTCTTTGGACACTGAATACGTTACGATTTGCCGGTAAAATTTATTTTGCAATATTTTTTTTGGCATTAAATAAAAATATGTGTATTTCATTTTTTATATTGATTTAAATTAGATCTAGAGAGCTCATCTGAATTGGCTACTCCAGATGTCATACAACATTTTCATATCAGGAGGCTTGAAAGCCTGCGTTTTTGGCTACTTCATGCAGTCGGTTCAATACATGCCTACTTGTCTGGTCAGGTGTTACTAAGTTTAGGAGATGCGCTAGAACGGGCATTAGCTCAAGCTGATAATCTCGAAGCCATTGTTACAAGTATAGTTTATAATTTTTTTTTATTTAAAATAAAAATTTAAGACATTATTTGCAGAACGCAATTTTAGCACGAATTAAAAATTCGCTCTCGGACGAAATAAATGCAAATATTTGAGTTTACTTATCACCTCGTATACTTATTAGATTGTAAATAAAAACTTAATCTTTATGGTGTTTAATTGCTTAGTTCACAGTGAATACTTGGATAACGTACACGAGCACTGCCTTCAAACAGATAAGTTTGAGGATTTGACCGTCACTATTTATAAGGTAATAAAAAAATAATCTATTTAGTTTCACAAAAAACACTTATTTTTCTTTTATGTCTTTATAAACATCTATAAATTTTCTATTCATTGTTACACTTAAGAGGATGAAATAGTGGGAAAATCTACGTTACCGACATTAGCGTACTAATTAATTATTTTAACAAAAATAACGTAAAATTCAGCAAAACCCGAG